>JAWNPL010000107.1:130000-195000 GCA_035047545.1 Drosophila paranaensis | reverse complement strand
TTACTCGTTAATTACTCGATAATTACTCGTTAATTACTCGATAATTACTCTAGTAACTGTCCAAGTAATCGCTAATTTACCACTCTTCAGCTGCTTTCACTAGTCTAGATCCTGCAAACCCTTCCCACATATATCTAATTAGTTAGAATTAACTAAGTAATTGTAATTAGCTGCTTAATTACTCGATAATTACTCGATAATTACTCTAGTAACTGTCCAAGTAATCGCTAATTTGCCACTCTTCAGCTGCTTTCACTAGTCTAGATCCTGCAAACCCTTCCCACATATATCTAATTAGTTAGAATTAACTAAGTAATTGTAATTAGCTGCTTAATTACTCGATAATTACTCGTTAATTACTCGATAATTACTCCAGTAGTTGTCCAAGTTATTGCTAATTTCCCCTCGTTAAGCTACTTTCACTAATCGAAACCAAATCTCTTCGCTTGCTCAGTTTAAGTACGCCAAGATCAGCTCCGACGCGAACAACAACTGCAAGCGCGGCGTCATCTTCAGCACGTACTCGGCGCTGATTGGGGAGTCGAACAACAAGACGGGCAAGTATCGTTCGCGGTTCCGGCAGCTGTTGCAGTGGTGCGGCGAGGACTTTGAGGGTCTGATCATCTTCGACGAGTGCCACAAGGCCAAGAATCTGTGCCCCGTCGGCTCGGGCAAGCCCACCAAGACCGGCCAGACGGTGCTCGAGCTGCAGCAAAAGTTGCCCAAGGCGCGCGTTGTCTACGCTTCGGCCACGGGCGCCTCTGAGCCCAAGAACATGGCCTACATGGTTCGGCTGGGCCTGTGGGGCCAGGGCACAGCCTTCGGCACCTTCGCGGACTTCATTACGGCCGTGGAGCGACGGTGAGTGGCTCGACTGAGTTCCAGTGTGTCGCAAATCCTAATCCCAAACTCTGTTTCATTCGCGCAGCGGCGTCGGTGCCATGGAGATCGTCGCCATGGACATGAAGCTGCGCGGCATGTACATTGCCCGCCAGCTGAGCTTCAAGGGCGTCAGCTTCAAGATCGAGGAGGTGCCGCTCTCGAAGGAGTTCCGCAAGATCTACGACCAGAGCGTCGAGCTCTGGGTGGAGGCCATGCAGAAGTTCACGGAGGCCGCCGAGCTGATCGACGCCGAGAGCCGCATGAAGAAGACGATGTGGGGACAGTTCTGGTCGTCCCATCAGCGGTTCTTCAAATACCTCTGCATTGCGGCCAAGGTCAACCATGCGGTGACCGTCGCCCGCGAGTCCATCAAGTACGGCAAGTGCGTCGTCATCGGCCTCCAGTCCACGGGCGAGGCGCGCACCCTCGACCAGCTGGAGCGCGATGATGGCGAACTAACCGATTTCGTGTCCACAGCCAAGTGAGTTGTTGTGATATAGCTATAGCTATAGCTATGATATATGATCTCTCTCTTTCTCTCTCTCTCTCTCTCTCTCTCTGCCTCTGTCTCCACGCAGAGGCGTCTTCCAGTCGTTCGTTGAGCGTCACTTTCCAGCGCCCGATCGCAATCGGATCAATCGCATTCTGGGACTGTACGACGAGGTGCCAGCCACCAAGCAGGAGCCCCACCAGACGCTCAACAACAACAGCAATAACAGCAACAACAATAACAGCTGCAGCAGCAGCACCACCACCACCACCACCACCACCGGCAGCAGCAAGCGCAAAGGCGCCAGCTCGATGTCGGGCGTTCGCAAGTCGAAGAAGAAGAAGAAGCGCAGCGGCTCGTGGCAGTTCAGCGACAGCGACGAGGAGGCCGCGCATACGTCCAGCGGCGATCCGGACAACAACAGCGACGAGGCGGCCGACAGCGATGATCCGTTCAAGGACGACGACGACGATGACGACGATGACGATGAGGACGAGGACGAGGACGATGAGAACCGGCATGAGCATGAGGACGATGACGAGGACGAGGACGAGGACGAGGACAAGCAGGACAACGACAACGACAGCGACAGGCATAGCGTGGCCAGCGACTACAGCTCCGACTTCAATCCGTTCTTCATCAGCGGCAGCGACAGCGACATGGATCCCTGGGTGAATGCGCGCAGCAAGAAGACCAGCGGCAAGAAGACCCAGAAGAAGGCCAAGAAGAAGAAGGCGCCGCCCAAGGATGCCAAGCCCATCAAGAAGGAGTCCACCACATCGACCAGCGGCAACAACAACAACAACAACAACAACAGCAGCAGCAACAACAACAACAACCACCACCACCACAACGCCGCCATGTCGGCCACGGTGGTGGCCGCCCTGAACTTGGCCAAGAGCCGCAAGCCGCAGCAGCAGTCGACGCAGGACAAGATCCAGGATCTGCTGCAGAAGAAGCAGGAGCTGAAGGGCACCATGACGCCGGTGGGCGTGAACGGCGTCAAGCTGAACTACGGCCCGCCGCCCAAGGACGCCATCGAGCGGGCGTGCACCATGAAGGAGGAGCTGTTGCGCAAGATCGAACGGCTGGGATCCCGGCTGCCGCCGAACACCCTCGATCAGCTGATCGACGAGCTGGGCGGGCCGGACAACGTGGCCGAGATGACGGGCCGGCGGGGTCGAGTGGTGCAGAGCGACGACGGCTCGATCCAGTACGAGTCGCGCACCGAGTCGGACGTGCCGCTCGAGACGCTCAACATAACGGAGAAGCAGCGCTTCATGGACGGCCAGAAGGACGTGGCCATCATCTCGGAGGCCGCCTCCAGCGGCATCTCGCTCCAGAGCGATCGGCGCGTCTTCAACCAGCGGCGTCGCGTCCACATCACGTTGGAGCTGCCCTGGTCGGCGGACCGGGCGATCCAGCAGTTCGGACGCACGCATCGCTCCAACCAGGTGAATGCGCCCGAGTACATATTCCTCATCTCGGACCTGGCGGGCGAGCGGCGCTTCGCCTCGACGGTGGCCAAGCGGCTCGAGTCCCTGGGCGCCCTGACGCACGGCGATCGGCGTGCCACGGAGACCCGGGATCTCTCCCAGTTCAACATCGACAACAAGTACGGCCGGCAGGCCCTGGAGACGGTCATGCGCACCATAATGGGCTACGAGACGCCGCTGGTGCTGCCGCCCACCGACTACAACGGCGAGTTCTTCAAGGACATTGCCGGCGCTCTGGTCGGCGTCGGCATCATCGTCAACAGCGAGAGCCACCCGGGCGTGCTCAGCCTCGACAAGGACTACAACAACATATCCAAGTTTCTCAATCGCATCCTCGGCTGCCCGGTCGACCTGCAGAACCGGCTCTTCAAGTACTTCACGGACACCATGTCCGCCATCATCAACCAGGCCAAGCGCGGCGGTCGCTTCGACCTCGGCATTGTGGGTAAGTGTCGAGCAGAAGCAATATCACCCTGAGACCTGGACTCATCATCCATTTCCATCCATTTCAGATCTGGGCGCAGCGGGCGAGAACGTGACGCGCGTGCGCCTGACGCGCTTCATGCGCAAGCATGCCACGGGCGTGGCGCCCACAGAGCTGCACACGGTGCGCGTGGAACGCGGCATGATATGGCAGGAGGCCATAGACAAGTGAGTGTTCAGCAGACGATATATATAAATATAGAAATATAGCTAATGATGATCTCTCTCCTTTCTAGATACGCCGATCTGTTCAATGAGCACGAGGGCTTCTATACCTCGCATCAGCTGCGCAACCAGAAGCGCACCGCCATCCTGGTGGTCGTCATCGAGCAGCAGCCGGCTCGCACCGAGGCGGACGGCACCAGCGGCAGCAGCAGCAGCAGCAAGGCCCAGAAGAAGAAGTCGCGCAGCAAGAAGGAGATCATGTGCCAGATCTACAGGCCCAACACTGGGCTGCAGGTGCGCCACGAGTCGCTCGCCGAGCTGGAGAAGAAGTACCGCAAGGTGGCCAGCGAGGAGGCCGAACCCCACTGGACCGAGCAGTACGATGCGTCGGTGCACACCTGCTCGCATGCCTACTGGAACGGCAATTGCCGCAATGTCAGCATGGGCAGCGACTGCGAGGTAAGTCCGCATGAATTGAAGTGCTCCGATGGTCTGATGGGGTCCTAATCCCTTTCCCTTGCCCTTTGCAGGTGGGTCTGCGACAGCGTCTCTATCACGTACTGGCCGGCTCGGTGCTGTCCGTCTGGGGCCGGGTTGAGCACATACTGAACACGCGCTCCAACAGCAAGATGCAGGTGATACGCATGAAGACAACGGAGGGCGAGAAAATAGTCGGCACTATGATACCAAAGTCATGCTTTGAGCCGCTCATGAACGATTTGCGCAGCGACTCGGAGAAGCAGGAGGAGTTCAACTATTAGAGTACATTTGACCTCTTCAATTTCAACTCCATCCAACCAAGTGTAAGACCCCCCAATCCAATCCACGGCGAGACTCGCCCACTTATAAGACAAACCAAGAGAAACCAAGAAGAAGAAGAACTAAAAGAAAACGAAGACTAGTTAAGAGGAGTTAGGAGAGCTAATTGACTTCTGCTGCTGCTTTTCCCCTCTCTCTTAATATGATTTACTTTCCTTATGTTGATGAGAACTTGGATTAAATTAGTTTTACAATTATTCGCATTGGTATATATAGCTCAAAATGTATTTCGGAATACTTCTTTAGGTCTTTTGCAATCCTTTTTTAGTTATCCTTTTTATTTTGATTTTGATTTTGATTTTTGATTAGTTTGATCACCCGCACAGACCAGCAAACAACAAGAAAAAGATATAGTGAAACGAAAACAAATGAAAACGCTTATTATATGGACTTTTCTTAATGATTTAAAGATTAATTAATTTAATTAAGTTTATACGCTAGTACACACTATGAAATGCCACCAAGCAAATGTTAACTATTTATTGCGCATATGTTTTAGTTACGCATGCATATGTAAACTTATATATATATATATATATATGATATGATTTCAAACCTTAAACAACAAATTCTCTCTATTTGTTTTTTTTTTTCTATATATAAGTTTTAGTTTTTATTCTTAATGAGAAGGCTGCAGCGCAGCGCGCGCGTTTTGTTCATTGAAATGAGAACAGAAGGCGCAGGAGAGAAGCAAAGAGAAAATTCTAAAAAAAAAAAAACCCTAAAAACCTAAACCTAATATAAACAAGAAACAAACACACTTAATGATTAATGCAACCAAGTTAAGGCATTTTTTTTCACGTCAAGATATTTTTAAGTTGAAAATGAAAAGTCAAACCGCTGTTTGTATTTAAGGTCTTCTAACTGTAATAACTAAATTAAGTTTAGCCATTAAAGGTGTTAATATACATATACATATTCACATATATATATATATAGATATATATCTATACAGATATAACAAATACAACTGAAGTACGCGCACGTATCTAAATGTACATGCAAAATAATAAATGTGGAATTGCGGCATGCATTAAACAAAGCAACAAAATTATACAAAATATTCAACAGTTTTTTTATTTAAGGGAATTTAATGAGGCAAAATATTAATAAGTTCGCGACAATGCAAACAAAACTGCCAGCGATACTTATTCAAAATCAGTAACGTGTTTGCATCGCCCATAACAGCTATCGATTAATCGATAAATTGAGCGCTGCTCAACCCGAGCAGCCAGCAATCTAGTGATGTGAGTTTTAGAGCAGAGCGCGCGCGCGCTCTTTTATGGCATTTGAAAATTGAAAAACGTTAATGTGTTTTAGTAAAGTTGCGAAAGCGTTGTTTAATTTTGTATTTACCTTCATATTACAAATGGACTCTTCAAGAGTTGAACTACATACAGAGTTTGCAATTCAATCATTTCGCTATGCCCCATTTCTCGTATCTCATTTCATTGTTGTTCTCATTCTCTTCGCACTTAAATACAATTAGTTTTAGTTACAGTTAGATATAAATATATATAGATAGAGAGAGAGAGAGAGAGAGAGAGTGAGTTTGAAAGAGATATGGGCAAGTACATAAATAACATAAGAAGCGAAAAATATATACTCGTTTATATATGTATGTATATATAGTACTCGTAAATATGTACGTATAGATTTGTAGCGCTGTAGCTAGTATATATATATATATATATATATATATATATATATATATATATATATATATATATATATATATATATATATATATATATATATATATATATATATATATATATATATATATATATATATATATATACATATAGTCTTCTGTATAGTTGTGACACATATATATATAAAAATGATTTCTTTTTCGTTTCTTTCATTCCAAACTTGTTTCGTTTCTTTCGTTTTCGACATTTACAGCATAGAGTATATAGATATATATTCAAGAGGCAACTATAATACATTTAAGTACATTTAGAGATATAGTAGCAATGTTCACACAGATATATATATGTATTTGTATATATATATATATCTCTTTAGCTCTTGTATATATTGATTATGGTATGGCATAGTATGGCTATTTGAATATATAGGGTCCTTCACAAGCTGCGCGTAAACGAACGTTTAAAGCTTAAGTTTTGAACGGAGGCTAAGAAGCGACGGCGACGGCGACGGCGACGGTGACGGCGATTAGTGCAAAAGTGTATTGAGAATTGTTTGTTGTAAGGTTTGATGTGTTTCTCTTAGGTACGCACACTGGTACAAAATGTATGCTAGTTTAAAGGCAGCGCGGGACTACGGTTCACACACGAGACATATATGTACATATATATATATATACACATAACTGTTTGCTAGGGCATTCCATAAAATTGCTAGATTTTGCATAAATATTTAAGTAATTAATTAGAATTTCTCTTTCCTTCCGCAATTTTATAGAATACCATCGCTCATGTCATGCACATATACATATATATATATATGCACGTATGTGATGCATAAAGTACTCTAGGCTTTATAGGTATATGTGTATATATAAGTGTGTGTGTGTGTGCGTGTGTGTGTGTTTGACTAATATTTAATGGTGGTAATCGTGGATTAATGGGCGGCACTGATTTTGTGTTAGTTAACATTCGCTATATATGTTTACTTTTATAATACACATGTAAGTGTATATATACATATAATAGATAATACAATTTCATAGATACTCTCTATATGTGTATATATATGTGGATAATTTGGTATAGGCAAATTATTAGCTATAATACAGTTTACATTTAGTTCTCTTGAAATAACATTGAGCTGAAATCCGATCATAAATAGATATTTAACTTTATAGATCTTTGGTTCAGTTTGCTTTAGACTTTCGAATATATTCAACTCGATTTATGCTCATAGATCGATTTCGAAAATATACAGGCTATACAGAAGTTTGTTAAAGCGGCTCTTTGGCTAAGATATAGTATATATATAATTTTTGTTTTTTTTTTGCTTTTTTATCGTTTATATATATATATATATATATATATTTGATGTATATATAGTAGGCTGGCATACAGTTTTGAATCGATTATGGCGCTACGCTCTACGCTTAAAGGCCATCAAAAATAATTTAGTTTTTAGTTTTTCTCGATTTTTTGTTTTTTTTTTATAGGTTAGCTACTTAGGCACAACACATAATAGCGATCGATGATATATAGTACACATATTCCACTATTATTAAAGAATTTTCTTTGCTTTGTTTTGTTTTTTTTTTCTTTCTGTTTTTTGATTTCACTTTACGTAATGGAAAAGCTTTCTAGACTCCTAGACTCTAAAACAACTTAGAAATAGACAGAGAGAGAGAGAGAGAGTGGTGCACATATAATAGAGAGAGAGAGAGAAAGTGTGTGAGAGAGAGGGCAGAAAGACTATGACTATAATGGAATTAATGGGTAAACGTGCTGTGGGGCTGTTGAAACTGTGGTTCAAAAAGGTTTCTTTTTTGTTTTGTTTTTGCTAAATAGTTACAATGTACAAGACTACGTTGCTGCATCTTCTTCTGCTTCATCTTCTTCTTCTTCATCTTCACTATCTTCTTTGATTTGACTACATTTTACATTTGGAGCTAACTGTTCTTTGTTCAATAATACTTCTTCTTCCTCTTCTTCTTTTTGCAGCATTTGAATTGTACTTTCGTTCAGTTTTTTGGTTGCTTTTTGTGCCTTTTCATGTTGAGCTTTTACTTTGAAATGGTTTTGCCTGCTGTGGAGGGAGCAAGAGAGACAGAGAGAGGTTTGGTTTGGCGTGTGTGAGTGCGTGTGTCGCAGAGAGAGAGAGAGAGAGAGAGAGAGAGCAAGAGAGACAGAGACAGATACAGTGCTAGAGAGCGTGCATCATAAAACGTAGCCTTAATTAACCGTTATGCAAAGCCACACAGCTGATCGACAAGAAACAACGTGATTCAACTCGTCGTTGAGGTTAAGTTGAACTTGAGCTCTTTTAAACTGAGGTTAGGTTGAATTCCATTGAAGTTAGCTTTATCTGAGTTGATTTAAACTGAAGTTGGTTTAACTAAACTTGAGTTCAATTTAAATCACGGATTAGGTTGAAGTTAAAGTTAGGTTAGGTTTACTTAAAGTAAGGTTATGGCTGAACTTAAGTTTACATTTAAGTTAGACTGGATTGAGCTGGACTTGAACTCAGTTTAAAGCAAACTTAGGTTAGTTTGAGCCAATAATTTGTATAAATAAGCTTAAGTAGGGTTTAAATCTAGGTTAGATTGAACTCAGGCAAGATTTTGGCATGTGAGGATATTATGGGATCAGTGAATACCGAAGTGCTGCCATGGATAGCATTCAAGCCAGCTGACAGAGAGGGAGAGAGAGAGGGGGAGGGGTGAGAGTGAGAGAGAGGGGGAGGGGTGAGAGTGAGAGAGACAGAGACAGAGAGAGAGAGAGTGAGAGCAGGTGAGTGAACCTGGGAGTGTGTAGAGGCATGTTTAGCTGCGTCTACAGATCAAAATAAAACTCAACAAGCATTGCCTAAAATTGGTTGACCTTCAGCTCGTTGCCCTGCAGCTGGACGAGCCGGAACGCCTCCCGGATGGTGGGCGTCATTAGCAATTTGAGATTCTCCTCGGCCTCGTTGGGCAGGGAGCGCAGCAGTTCCATTGAGGCGACCACGAGCTGGGCCAACGCTGCACGCTTATAGATCGAGTCCTTGAGGATGCTCGTCGCCCGCTGCTGTTCGATTTCCGGCGAGATGGACTCCGCCTCCGTTTTGGCCGCCTGGCGATTTGTGTCGAACGGATTGCTGCGGCACTTGGGCTGGAATTCGCTGATTAACGTGGTCATCGTCACATTCTCCTCCTCCAGCTGGACGCACTTGCTCGGCGATGTGGAGCTGGGGCGTCCGTTGCTGGCGGCATCGTTGGCCAGATCCGTGTGATTATTGGCGCTGCTGCTGGCCGCATCGCCGTTCCCATTGAGCGCGATGCACATGGACTTGGCCAGATGCATCGGCAGCTTCTGCTGCTGCTGCTGGTTGCGCACCTTGCCATTCTCGATGTCGTGCAGCGCCGAGTTGCTCAGGTAGAGTTCGCAGACCAGATTCCAGGCGTCCTGCAGGCAGAACAGATACCGCACAAAGTTCTCCTTCTTCTTGACTGTGGTGGTGTTCAGCCTGGAGCAGGATTCCAAAATGAAATTCAAGTCCTCGGCGCCCAGATTGTAGACCACAATATCGTTCAAGTGCGAGTCGACCAGCGCTATGTAGTAGATCATCCAGGAGGAGGTCATCTGCTTGTACAGATTGGCCGCGTACTCAATATTCGAGACCTTCTGCATGAGGAACTTGAGTCCTGGCCGCGAATCGAACTCCAGCGCGGACATCAAATACTGCTTGACGCAGCGCAAGAGGATCTCCTTGGAGCGGAAGTCCAGATCGTAATCGTGGCTGGGCGTCGATGCGGAAGCGGCATAGTTGTCGAAGATGCACGTGGAGACGGCCTGGGGCACGCACTTGAGCCGCGAGAGCAACAACTTGGCCACCAGCTGCAGCAGCATCTGATTGGCCAGCAGACCCACGACCAGGTTCTTGAAGGGTATCCGTATGACGAAGTTATCCAGATTCGAGTTGAATCCATTGTTGAGGGGATACAGCAGGAACGAGTAGCTGCGATCGTCCGACAACTGTGCCGATCCGGAGGACGAGCTCTTGATTTGGGTGGCCGTTGTCGAAGTCGGCGTGGTCGTCTGGCCGGGACCCTGGCTCTGGTTGGGCTCACGCTGATTGTCGGAGAGGAAGACCTGCTGGGCCAGGGCATAGATGCGCGCCAGCTCCTCCAAAGTGCTGTCACGGCGTGCAGCCACCTTGACATTGGCGCAATCGCCGTAGAAACTGTTCGACTTCTCGTGGAAGGCAAAGGAGAGCTGGCGCAGCGGGGCAATGGTCACCGTGCAGGCGCGATGTATGGCCGAGCAGGCGATCATCCATTGGGACTCGTTGAACAGCATGCCCGTGGAGAGGATGACGTGCTTCAGACAGGACACTGAGATCCTGGCAATCGCCTCCTGCGACTGAGCCGCACACTCGATCAGGACGAGCAGCAGCTGCTTGAGCGCCAACGTCGCCGAGCCCGAGATCTTCGTGGGCGACTCGATCAGATTGTGATTGACATTGAGATTTGGAGGATTCGTCGAGTTGCTGTTACTGTTGCTATTATTATGCTCATCGCTGGCCGAGCTGGAGCAGCTGTCGTACTGTACGCCGCCCGCATGCTGTTGCAGTCCCTCCGCTGCCGCTGGCAGCTGCTCCGTGACGAACTTTAGCTTCGAGTAGATCAGATTATCGGCCGGATGGACGATCTGGGCGAGGCGTGTCTTAGTGCTGGCGCCCAGGCGTCGCTGCTCCGGCACCGACTTCTCGATGAACTCCACCACCAGGTCAGTGGTCATGCAGCAGCAATGCTTGAAGTTCTTCTCGATCAGCTGCCAGCTGGTCGCCGTCTTATTGATGTAGCGTAGCCAATCCTGTATCATCGGTATGAGCAGATGGTTGATGCAGTAGAAACCGAAGTCGATGCCCGGCGTGGACATCAGGTTCTTGAAGAGCTTGAAGATGGTCTGCAGGATGGGCGCCTGGTGCGAGTAGGGGCAGACAATCAGCGAATTGGTCAGCCCATCGAGCAGCAGGAACCAGACCTTCAGCACGCCCGACGGCTTATCCATTTCGTCGATCTTCACTATCGTATCCTTGTCGATGTGCAGCGACCTATACGAGATCATATACTGTTCGTTCTTCGTCTGCAGATAGTCGTTGCCAAAGTATGTGAAGTTCTCCATGGAGCTGGGTATGTTGGCGTCTATGATATGCGTGTATGAGATGCCCTTGATCTTGTACGTCGAGTGAAAGTTCGGGCACTTGGGCATGCTGTACATGAAGCCCAATATGCTGGAGCAGCGCTCCAGGAAACGTAGCGTTTCGTGCAGAAAATCCGTTGGTCGGAACGTGTTGTCATTGTCCTCGCCACAGGCATTGTTGTTCGATCCGGAGCTGCCTGCGCCGCTACTGCCAGAGATTTCCAAATAGGACAACAGACACAATATGCAGTCCAATCCCGCATTGGCGAACACCAGCGTATTGTCCGAGTCAAGGAAGACGCGAAAGATGTCGATGATGTTGCTCATGTTCAGCATGCGGCTGCGGGCGTTACGCAGTGTGCCGAACAGCGGCCGCCAGCCGGAACGGATTTCGGTGCGATGCGCCTCCACGATCTCATACAGGCAGGCGACAATCTGATCCTGGACATCCACGTCGCAACTGTCCATGCTCAGCAGATTCTCGAAGGGCTTCAGCAGCGCCTCATTGAAGTGGAAATAGGGCAGCTCCGACTGCTCCACAAGCAGAGCCGTTATGATATCGTGGATATACTCAATGGCCCGCTTCGATATCATGCGATCCCGATGACAGGCGGCCTGAAAGAAACATAAATATTATATATATATTTATATATATATATATAAATAGGCAGTTAACTGTGCTTACGTCCATTAGATGAGGTCCTGTGATGGCCCACACTTTGAGCACGTGCAGCAGTGGCCGCGAGCTGCGGAACACCTTGAGCGTTACGTCGCCGATGCGATGCAGCAGCAGGGACATGGGCAGCGAGTCGATCTTCTTCCAGCCCTTGCTCGGCCACCAGATGCGCGTGCCGCCGCCCTTGCGCGCCACCTGGTTCTTGTAGAGCTGATCACGCGAGGCGCGGCACAGATGCTTCAGGAACTGGCACAGAGACGGCAGGCTGAGCCGCTCGGCCGCATCGCAGAAGAGATTCTCGGCCTGGTGCGACAGGGCGCAGAGCACCTTCGAGGTGTCGCTCTGGCTCAGCAGCACCGTCTCGTTGGTGCCCGAGTATACCTTGAGGATCGACGTGATATTCGTATTCGGACTCTGCAGCGGCGCCTGCAAGAAGCTGTACACATCGACGCTGTAATCATAATTAGAGAGAGGGTTAGAAGGGAATTCAATAGGAGCTCATGCTAAGATTTGGATTTGGATTGGAGCGAAACTCTCAGTGTTCTCTCAGTCCTCTCTCCCTATCTGGCTTATTGCAGCACTCACCACGTTTCATCATCGTCGATGGGAATCGAGGAGAGATTGAGTTTATCCTGGGCATTGCCATTGCTGAGCTTCTCGCCCGTCTCCAGGTCGCGGCGACTGCTGCCCGGCGATGCAGCTATTGACGGATTCTGCATGCTGAAGATCTCGTGCTCCAGCTGGCTGACATGGCGACAGACGGCGAAGATGCTCTGCCAGCAGTCGGCGCTGTAGCTGCCCAAATTCAAGCCGCCCGTGAGTACCACGTCCATGGACATGGCCTGGCTGGCCGAGATGCGTGGCCCGCTCGTCTGGCACACATTGGAGGCCAAGAGATTCAGTATCTTGCCAGCCAAGTGCTGCAAATTGAGGCTGTTGCTCAAGGTAGCAGCCTGCAAGAGTTGGTAACAGGTTAGCCAAAGATATAGATAGATAGATAAGATCAGTTGCCTCACCGAGTGCAGTCCGTCCAGGCACATGGCGTAGAGCGCCTCCCCATTGGACTTGTTGGTCTTGGCCTTGACGCGCAGCGTGCGCTTGGAGAGCGCCACCAGCTTGTTGGAGGCGGTGCTCTGCAGATCTCCCAGCCCGGAGCTCAGCACAATGACCATCGAGTCCCAGCAGCACGTAAGCAGGCGGCGGCACAGTTTCTTTGCCGCCTCGCGACGTTTGTCGTGCTGTTCGTCATCGCTGTGCTTCACTGTCGCCGTCTGCAATCGCTGCCATTCGGATAGCATTTGTGTGGTGGCCAGTCCGCCCGCATCGCACAGCATATCGACCAGAGCACAACGTGGTCCGACGCCCTCCAGCTGCTGCCGTGTCATGGACTCCAAGATATTCGAAATTATGACCGATTGATAGAGCTCGCATAGCCAGGGCGAGGAGAGATACACAAGTACGCCCGTATTCTGCACGGACGTAACGAACTGCTGCTCCGACATGGGCACCAAGATGCTCTCCTTCACCGAATGCTGTTCGTAGTAGCCGGCACGCATCAGCTGCAGGCTGAGCAGCAGCGAGGAGTAGATGGCCAAGTAAATCCCATCCGCATTGATGGCCGTCAGATTGTAATCGAAGTCGGAGAAGTTCATGCTATTCTCCTGGCACACCGCTGAGGCGAACTCCTGCATGGCCTCGTCCAGTTCGACGCAGCTGCGCAAACGCAAAAGCTTTGGCACCAGATCCTGGCGCAAAGCCTTCGCAAAATCTCGCGCATGCTGACGATCGTTATCGCTGTCCGTCCGAATGGGCATGACGGGCGCCTCCAGATGGGAATAGGGCCAGCGATTCTCCACACGTGATGTCTCATCACTTGAGCTGCTCGGTTCATCATCCTCCGGCCCCTCCGTGTCGCCCGAGCCATTCGAGGCCGCATCCTGCTCATGCGGCGGCTCACATTCGCTCTCCGAGCCCGACGACGTCTCGAAGACGTTTTGCCGAAACTCAACAATCGCATCTCGATATGGCGCCGGCAGCCTAGCCATGCTCTGATATGTCAACGGGCCGGAGTAGTCCGCATCCTTAAGCAGCTCGTGCCGTGAATTGACCACCTGCACGATCTGATCACTGATCATGGACTCGGTCAGTTCGCCGCTGCAGAGAACCTGCAGGCTGTCCAGCAAGGCGACCATGCACTCCACGCTCGCCTGCAGGCTGGCCTCGGTGGCACTGCCCGCACTGGCGCCATAGGCGCACTCCTCCATGGCATCCACCAGGCTGTAAGCAGAGAACAGATTTCAGTCTAATTCATTGGAAACGTTTGGAATCAGCTAATTTGCTTACAGGCGAAAGAGGGCCATCTCGTCGCTGCAGCCCTGCGCCGTATTCTTGTCCACGTAGAGTATGACCGCCAGATCGATGAGGCGTTCCGGACTCTTGAAGATCTCGCGCACACAGCGCAACGGCTCGGTGCGATTCAGCGGCGCCGGCAGCAAGACCATACGATGGAACAGCGCCTCCAGCATCGGACGCAGTGAACCATGGGCGCCGGCAATGCGTAGCAACTGAATCGCTGTCAAGTAGACGCAACGCGCCTGCGGCCCATCCAAGCCAGGTCCGGTGAAAAAGCCACGCGCCTCATTCTCAATCATGTGCAGAGCGTCTCTGTTAAAGGTAGATAAATATCAGATAAAGATAATTTATACATCAATCAAATTGCATTACTTGTAGGTAAACTTTTTGTCCAGATTAATGCGACCCGGCGAGCCGAGTGCCGCTGCCAATGTGGGGCAGAACTTCTGCCAGAGGAACGAGGTGAAGTGCGGATTGGCGTGGACGTTGCGCGGCAGTGCCGAGCTGAGGGTCAGGATGCACTCGGTTAGATATAACGAACTGGGATTCTCGGACTTCTTGTTCGGCGATGCGTTGTTCACGTTCGGCTCCACCAGGCGACTGCAGAGCCACTGCATTACGGGAATAACCTCATTGTAGACGGCCGAAGCTTGTGTTTGGGTCATCAGACCAGCGGGCGCTGTCTTCTTGACCTCCTCGGCCTCCTCGATGAGAAAGGCGCAGAATGTGCGCAAACACTGTGAGGCGGCGGCTAGCGAGGCTGCCTTGATAGCCCGTGAGCCAAGCTCCCAGCATTCGCCACAGCGCGAGAGGATCTCGATGAGCAGCCGCCCGTTGAGCGTGCAGGCCGGCGAGCAGGCCATGGCCAGGAACAGACGCAACACATTCACCACGGTATCCTCGCTGCTTGTCGATGGCAAAATTCCATTTGTAGCGCGCAACAGCTGCGAGGGCAGCCACACAGAGTCGTCCTCTGGCTCCAGGCCAATGTAGAAGCGTTCATCCTTGATAACCCGCTGTGGACAGAAGAGAAGGAAAGTAAATTAATAAATGGCAAACGGAGGCTAAGATAATGGCTTCAACTTCAGGTCAGATTTTGTTCCAAGCGAATTTCCATTCTCTTAAAGCTCTTTGTCAGCTAAAAGTATAATCATCAAGTCTCGACAATATGCTGTGTCCTCTGCCACACTTCACTCCACTCAAGTCTCCTTAATTATGTCAAGTGCAGCTCGAAAGCTTCCATTGTCCGTCGAAATGATTTGAAAAAGTCTTCGAGACTGCGCCTCAAGCAACATCTCTTAATTATTTTAAGTGTTGCTCTTTGAGCAGCAGCAAAAGCAAGCAATCGCAATCATAAATGAAAAAGTAATATTCCGTAAGAGTTCCTATATTCCGGATATTCATTATTTTAAGTGTCATTCCAGTTTGCTTAAGAATTGATTGAAAATTGCGTGCGATGCAGTTGTTAGCCTTGGCCTCAAAATTTGTAGAATTTCCATCGATGGACTTGAGCGATGGGTAGGGACTCCGTCGGTCTGTCCATCCGTCCGGTCGTCAGCAATTAGCTAAACTCATTTCACATTTTTCGCAATTTTCATTGATGGACTTGAGCGATAGGCAGGACTGGGACTCCGTCCACCTGTCCGTCCGTCTGTCCATCCGTCCGTCTGTCAGCAATTAGCTAAACTCATTTCACAATTTTCGCAATTTCGTGTCTGTCCTCAGTCTGAGCATATCCGGCGCGGAAGCGGAAACGGGCGGACAATTGCCTGGAAACCCGTTCGATAATTGACTCGCCCGCCGCCTCCTTGCTGCCCTTTGTTCGCGCTAAGTTTCTTTTGCCTTTCATTCTGCTTTCTCTCTCTTTGTCTTGTACTTACATGCAGGCCATTAAGGCCCATTGTGATGAACTTTGGTCGCTTCGTGTCCAAGGCCATTTGCAGTGCCGTAAAGCAAACGGAGCGCAGCTCGTGCGACGGATCCCTGTGTATGCCATGTTGTCGATAAAGTTTATCTGCAAATACAAAAAAAAATGTTCAAGCGAAATCGTAACGTTCCAGCTGGCTTATCAGCATGCGTTATGACCGGGCTAACAATTAAGCCAATGCCAACAGAATTGTTGCCTACTTTTCTGCTCAAAGACGGAAAATATTGAACAGCAAACAAATATAACGGAATAACGGGATACATGGGCTTCTCGAATGTGTGCAGGACTAGGCTAGCAATTAGGTCGAAATAACGGAATGCATTGAGGCAGGGGAAGCCAACCACAAATTGTTGCCTACTTTCCTGCCGCTGCGGTCAGAGATAAGGTCTGTGGCACACCGAAATAAGCAAGTCGAATGCGCCCGACTCGTTTATACCCTGCACCGTACAATTACTTAATAAATAAATGTATGAATAGATTTTATGAAATTCAAATTTAACTCATTAATTAATAATTATTAGAAACTATTAAAAACTTTTCGTAATTCCACTTAATAAATAAATATATATAGATTAATTATTAAATTCAATTTAAGCGCATTAATTATTAATTATTATGATGCGCGACTTAAATTTAATAAAAACTTTTATTAGTTTTATTTTATTTTCTTCTATTACACACATATGGCCGTTTTTCAATTTGCTGCAGGGTATAAAAACAAAGGAAATGCCAGCGGATGTGCAAAAGGGCGGACACGCCAACAACAACAGCGACAGCAACAACAGTAATGAGTAGCAAACGAAGAGGAAGCACTGTAAAAGCAACAACTCCAAAAGAGGAAATTGCGTTCTTGCATGTTTTCAATGCGCCGTTGCCGTTACCGTTGCCGTTGACTTTTATTGTTGTGGCTGTTGTTGTTGTTGTTGCTGTTGATGTTATCGCACAACTTTCACACGCACACAGAAACACATAAATTGAAGAACATATGTATATATGCAAACATTTACCGTAAGCAATTTGCGCCGTTTGTCGCAGCGCGTTGTGCTTGGTGCCCGTTGACTCCTTGATAATTAGCAGAAAAAGGTCTTCCATATTGCACACACACTCACATACACATGCAACTCTTCGCTTTGCCTCCTATGCCTGCCTCTCTCACACTCTCTCTCGCTCTCCCCCTTTTCTCTTTGTGTCACTCGCTAGCTCCGTCTGCCACTGGGCGCTGTTGCTCGCTTCTTTAACTGTTATATATGCTGTTGTTGTTGTTGTAGTTGTCGCCTTTGTACGCCTTCTTCGCTTTTGGTGCTGCTGCTGTTGTTGTTGCTCAGTTGTAAAAGCGAATGGCGGGCGCGAACGATTCGCCTCTGCATGTCATCAACTCAATTAGCGCCAGCGCCTGCTCAAAAAAAAAGCAAAAAATCAAAAAAGAGAAAATGTTAATAAGATTGGAGTAAAATCAATAAAAATGTAACAGAAGCAAAATGCATTTCAACGACATATTGTGGCCATACTGTTTATGGTGCCGACAGTCCTCCATATGTTGTTTTTCTGCTGCGTTGATGTTGCTCCTGGCGACGACGTGCACTTCTTAGCATACTCCATACGTATATTTAACCGAATACAAAAGAAAAATAAAAGAAAGAACGAAAAAAATGAAGGAGTATATGCCTTCCATTTTGCACCTTCACAAAAACGTTCAAACTGTATGTATCCGTTTTCCTTGAAAACTTTTCGTACACTAAATGGCGTATATACCGATATCCACCCACGCACACACACAATCACATATATGTGCACTGCTGCAACGGGATTCAAATTTGAATGTTCCTTTTTTTTAGTCCATATGCCACACAGGCATACACCCACACGCGCACTCACACAAACACTTGCAGCTGCTTTCTAAGTTTCTGCTTTTGTGTTTCTTGCTTTTAACGTTCCGCTTATTGTTCAACTCTTGTCTACCACTTGTGGTTTTTCAACACTTTTCCTGTGCGTTCTTTTTTTTTTTGTTTTTGCTTCTTTTTTTGTATTTCACACAAAAAGCGTTGCAATTGTCGTTCGCTGCTTGCTGTGAGACAAATGCTGGCATCAACTGAAACTGAAAACAATTTCTTTCTACGCTGCTGCTGCTTTTGATGACGCACAATACATTCACACACTGAAGCCTACGTACGTCACACGTACAGGCAGAAATACCGTTACTTGCGCATGCGCCATACGAATTAAAGAAGCGCGCTCACGTGGTGTAAGATGTAAGGTTATGCCTGAAATGTGCGCTCCTTGCAAATTATTTATTAATGCAAATTAATGCAAAAAAAACTTGACTTTTTATATAACTAGTCGTTAGTTTTTTGTTGTTTTTTTTTAATGGATACCTTTATTTTGCATACTGTTATAAGGCATTTTAACACGTCGGTTGTCACCTTCATAGTATGGCAATTGTGACGTCACATAAATGAGCAATGCAGGAGCAGTGCACAATGCACATCGTAGCACCATTAACAGCTGATTTATTATGCTGTTAAGCCCATTGAAAAATCGATAAAGGAGTCAATCGCAGAAACTTAAAGCAAAACTGAAAACTTATAGTGAATCAAGCAAAAATTTAATAAAAGATTCCAACCTGACATCTCTGGTCAAATTGGCTGCAACGACCGCCCCCACATGGCAACCCTGACCACCAGAGCGTCAGGGTCGTCGCCACAGGTGGTTGCAACAACCACTGAGCGCGCAGGTGAATGCGCACGCCTTTTGGCATTTGAGTGCAGTTGTTTAATCGTATATATTTCGAATTAATGTCAAACAGTTTAACTGGCATTTAAAATTACAAATATACATAATCGAACTTTCAAATGCTGAATAAATATGCAAAAAAAAAAAAAAAAAGAAAAAAAGAAAAAAAAATGACCATTCTTTTGCTCTCGAAGACTATGTAGTAGGACGCGAGTGCATGGCGAGCGCTGCTGCAGCTCCATTAAAAAGCCATGCTAGCCGGCTAAGTAATCTACTTCACGGGCTTCGACTTCCAGAGGCCATCATTGAGGAAATGGTACGTCTCAATGCCGATGCCTTTGTTAACAATTAAGCTGCAAGATTTATGAAATTCAAATCAAGCACTATATCATATATGTATGTGTCATTTTACGTACATGTCTTTCGTGGAAAGCGTGAGTAGTCCAATTGCTAGCGCATGCTCCTTGCCTTCGGCCATGATGGCAACTACTGTGCCCTTTTCCGCCTGCGTCATGCAGGCGCCCGGCGACGTCAGGCCAGGACACATGACATTGGCGCCGCTCAAAACAAAGCGTATGGCACCCTTGTCCACCTGCTGCATAGTCACAAAGTATGGGAATTTGTGCAGCAAGCGCAACGTAGGCATCCATGGGCCATCCCGATGCCTAAAGAATACCTGCTCACCGGCACCATTCAGCAGCAGTTCGATGTGGTCGTGGCTAGGTACATAATGTAATTCTAATGTTATTAGTGCTTAAATTATTAGAATGTTGCAAAGTTGCTTACCATTTGGCAATGCGGTACGAATCTTTTTTGGGTAATATTAAATCAATGTGCGTTTCTAGCTTTGGATATGCCTGCAAAAGTTGTGACCGTATGCCTTTCTGTACGGACGATTTGAGCTGCTGAATCGAAGAGATGCTATCCTTTTCCTCGAATCTATATATCCACAAATGTTAGTTGCCAAATCGGCGTCGGTTTATGTTTAATACATACTTTTTGAACATTTTGCGAAAGTTGCTTTAATGGCTGCAGTTGATTTAATGTGACCGTATATCGGCTTGAACAGTATGCGAATTTTGCCACACGGTCTAGCGGTGTGCAATTTTATCAGTCGATATGGTTGTGCGAAAGAAGAAGGAATTTGCCGATGTTTTTTACTTTGCGAGCGGTTATCCTGCGATTTTAGAATATATATATTTTTTATATTAAATATCAGTTTGAGAACTCTCTATAATTCGGCTGTTGTCAAATTTCTGAATGTCATTGTTGAGTATCTTGAAACATATCGATAAAGATGACACCGGTTACGCTCATCGATATTTTGCATCACACTCGAGTCATGTCAAAGTGTGAGTGTGTACACATGACGTACATACAGATGTACGATGTGTACCACGAATGCGGTCAACGCAGAAAGAGACGAGAAAAAAAACAACCGTAGACAACACTTGGAAATCGGAACGCTAGTTGTGCATAAAGAAGGCGAGAGCGACTTAATCAAGTCAAAAATACAATATTTGAGTGAACAGTTGGCACATCACGCGACTATTATAATTTAAATAACCGAATTCACGCAATTTAATGCTATGAGCGCCAACAAAACAAGCGAGGCGCCCACAGTGCCAGCAACATCAGCGGCAGCAGCAGCAGCAACCGAAACGACAACAACAAGTGCTGCTGTAAGCGAGGCAGAAACCGAAACAACAGATGCAGCAGCTGGAGCCATCGTCGAAGTGCAACCTGACGAGATTCAGGAACTGGCCGACCTGAAGCAGTTCATCAGCGAGCTGCAGGACAAGATCGACGCGAAGCGTCTGCTGCGACAGCAAAACGCCAACTTCGAGCTGCCGGGCGATGAGTATTTTGCGCGCCTCGACTCCAGCCTGAAGAAGAACACGGCATTTGTCAAGAAGCTGAAGCTCTTCACGAGCACACAGCTGGAGGCGTTGTTGCGCGAGCTCTCGGCCCTGAATCTTAGCAAATATATATCTGAAATATGCGCTGCTCTGGCGGAGGCCAAGCTGAAGATGACGGATGTGCCAGCGGTGGTGACGCTGGCCTCCAAGCTGCACTGCACCTACGCGGACTTCAGCACACAGTTCCTCGAGGCGTGGCAGAAGGCGCTCAAGACGACCGAGAAGATCAGCAATCCGAGCAAGCTGCGCGTGGATCTGCGTCTGTTCGCCGAGCTCGTCAGCTCCGGCGTCATCCAGATGAAGCCCGGCCTGGCGCTGCTGGGCATGGTGCTGGTCCAGCTGATAGCCCTGGACAAGGATGATCACAGCAACTTCTCGATAATCCTCTCGTTCTGTCGCCACTGTGGCGAGGAGTACGCCGGCCTGGTGCCCCAGAAGATGCAGCAGCTGGCCGCCAAGCACGATGTGGAGATGCCCAAGTCGGACTTCCTTAGCGCCGAGAAGCAGCTCAACTTGCGCACCATGCTCAAGGGCTACTTCAAGGCGCTCTGCAAGCACGTCCTTGCCGAGCAGGCCGCCCTCATGAACATGACCAAGAACATCAGGCGCACCATGGAGTGCAAGGGCGAGATCAGCCAGGAGAAGCGTGAGAAATGCGAACTGATGCAGGCCAGCTTCGACAAGCTGCTCGCCTCGGCTCAGTCGCTATCGGAGCTGCTGGGCGAGCCGCTGCCGGAGCTGACCAAAGAGTCCGAGTGCTGCAATCCGGGCACCGTCATCGACAACATGCTGGACAGCGCCGCCTTCGGCACACTCGACCCGTGGGGCGACGACGAGACGCGCGCCTTCTACACCGACCTGCCGGACTTGCGGCAGTTTCTGCCCAACTTCTCGGCGCCCAAGGTGGACCTGGAGACACTCGAGGAGCCCAGCGAGCTGACCGAGGAGGCCATCGACGCCAATATTGACGCCGAGCTGGATATGGACGATCCGCCCTCAACGACCAGCGACTCGGGCCTCGACAAGGACCAGGAGGAGCAACAGCCAGGCACGCTGCCCGCCGACGCAGCGTCAGCTCCAGCGGCAACTCCTGCTGTAACCACTGCGACGCCTCTGCCCGTTGACAAGAAAATGGGCAGCGCGCTCATGGAGCTGGGTCGCCAGCAGCAGCAGCAGCAGCAGCAAACGGTAAGTGGACCTTATAGCTGAGGCGACTAAATATAATCTCTCTCTTTCTCTCTCTCTCTCTCTCACTCTGCCTCTATCTCTCTTCATGCTATGCAGCAACAGCAAACGGTGAGTGGCTCAAGCTTCAGCTAGATTCCCTTGACTAATCTCTCCCACTCTCTCTCTCTCTCTCTCTGTGTAGCCCTCGCAATCGCAGAGCCAACAGCTGCGCCAGCAATTCGACGTGTTCCTTCTGAATCTGTTCAACTGCGTCAACAAGGAGCTCATCGATTCGGCCGCCATTGAGTTTCTGCTCAACTACAATACGAAGCATCAGCGCAAGAAGCTGACGCGCACGATATTCAGTGTGCAGCGGACGCGGCTCGATATCTTGCCATATCTATCACGATTCGTGGCCATCGTGCACATGTGCAATACGGACGTGGCGGCGGATCTGTCCGATTTGCTGCGGAAGGAGTTCAAGTGGCACATCCGCAAGAAGAACCAGCTGAACATCGAGTCGAAGCTGAAGATTGTCCGCTTCATCGGGGAGCTGGTCAAGTTTGGGCTGTTCAAGAAGTTCGATGCCTTGGGCTGCCTGAAGATGCTGCTGCGCGACTTCATCCATCATCATATCGAGATGGCGTGCGCCTTTGTCGAGGTCAGCGGCGTCTATCTGTACAACTGCCGGGACTCGCGGCTGCTGATGAACGTCTTTCTCGACCAGATGCTGCGCATGAAGACGGCCACGGCGATGGACTCGCGCCATGCGGCCCAAATCGAGAGCGTCTACTATCTGGTGAAGCCGCCGGAGTCGGCCAAGCGCGAGCTGGCGCCCCGGCCGGCCATGCACGAGTACATACGCCACCTGATCTTCGAGGAGCTGTGCAAACAGAATGTGGAGCGCTGCATCAAGATGCTGCGACGCATCGATTGGAACGATCCGGAGGTCCACGGCTATGCGATCAAGTGCCTGAGCAAGGCGTATCTCTTGCGCTTCCCGCTCATCCGCTGCCTGGCCGATCTGGTGTCCGGGCTGAGCTCCTACCAGCCGCGCGCCGTCACCATTGTGATCGACAATGTGTTCGAGGATATACGTGCCGGGCTGGAGATCCACTCGCCCAAGATGTCGCAGCGGCGCATCGCCATGGCCAAGTACCTGGGCGAGATGTACAACTACAAGCTGGTGGAGTCCTCGCACATACTGAACACACTCTATTCGATAATATCGCTGGGCGTGACCCTCGACCAGTCGGTCAATTCGCCGCTCGATCCGCCCGAGAGCCTGTTCCGCCTGAAGCTCGCCTGCATGCTGATCGACACCTGCGCGCCCTACTTCACCAGCCAGGCCACGCGCAAGAAGTGAGCAAGGCTCAACCGTGCCCCTAATGATGCAGCTAAACCAAGTCTTTCGTCTTTCGTTTCTTTCGCAGACTGGACTACTTTCTGGTGTTCTTCCAGCGCTACTATTGGCACAAGAAGTCGCATCCGGTGTTCAGCAAGTCGGAGAATACCTCCGATCTCTTTCCCATACTCGTCGATCACACCTATCGCGACTGCCTGGCCGGCGTGCGGCCGAAGCTCAAACTGTACAAGAATCTGGAGCAGGCCAAGGAGGCCATTGACCAGCTGCAGGAGCAGCTCTATCCCCAGCTGAAGGCCACCAGCAGCAGCAGCAGCAACAACAATGCGCAGGACAACAGCCTGACAACCATCAATGAAATCAACGAGCTCGACGAGGGCGTAAGTTCCAGATATATGGCCCAATCTGTGCCGATCTATAAGCGGAGCTTGTGTGTTTCAGGTCACGGATGACTCGGGCTCGTCGAACGATCAGCGCGAGCGGCAGGCGGCCGGCGGCTCGGAGGTGGATCAGGGCAACTGGACTGAGTATGAGGTGGAGCCAGTGGCGCCGCCGCCCCCGCCAGAGAAATCTAAAGAGGACTTGGAGTTTGAGCAGATGTACGAGAAGATGACCAGCGACTCGTACCAGGAGCGACTCAAGGAGCCGCCCCTAAAGGCCACCAACAAGGACATACCCGTGCCGATGATGGCGCGCCTGCAAAAGAAGTCCTACGACCAGCTCAACTGCAGCAATGCAACGCAGATCTCAAAGGCGAACGCCTCGGCGCCCACAACGCCCACTAACCATGCCCATGGCTGGGATGGCGCCAGCCATGTGGCGGCCAACTCCTCGTGCGATGCGCAAGCCACAGAGGGAGGAGGAGGAGGAGGAGGCGGCGGCGGCAGTGGTGGTGGTGGTGGTGGTGGTGGTGGCAAGGGCAGCGGCGCTGTGCCGTTCGTGCTGATGGTGCGTGGCAATAAGGGCGGAAAGCAGCAGTTCAAGTCGTTCGTGGCGCCATCGGACTCCCAGCTGGCCATCAATCTGAAGCTGCAGGAGCAGAAGACCCGGGAGGAGAAGGAGCGCGTGAAGCGGCTGACACTGAACATAACCGAACGCATCGAGGAGGAGGACTACCAGGAGTCGCTGCTGCCGCTGCAGCAGCGCAACTTCACCCAGAGCTACTACCAGAAGCCCAGCAAGCACAAGTTCAAGCACCAAAAGGGTGCGCCCGATGCGGATCTGATCTTCCACTAAGCGTCAACTGTCCAGCATGTCCCAGCAGACTGACCGACCGACCGACCGACGCTCCCAGAGCGCACCCAATGCAATGATATCTCGTACGAAGACTGGCGTCCAACCAGCTGTCCCCGCAGACATCATCATCATGTCCAGGGGCCAGACGGCCGAGCCAACTGTGTGCATCCATTGTTAGCTGCTTAATATTGTTGCGGAACGTACTTAACGTTGGCGGTGTCCTTCCTACCCAGCCAGCATGTCCGCGGCAATGCACACACACACACAAAAAACTCACTCAGACACACACCGAGAAACATCTCATATATATATATGTATATATATAACTATATATGGCTATATACATTTATATAACGGTTTTTGACTTGTGTTGATTATAGCAGAGCGGCCCCACGAAAATACAAAAATCATCGACTTCCAGAAATCAGTCAACGAATTTTATCGAAAGGGCAAAGTAATTCGAGTTCACTTAAATAGTTCTTAAATATGCCTTAAATAATCCTTAACGTGCACGCTTCTAGTTTTTTTTTTCTTCTATTTTTATAACTATACTCGATGATACATTTAAACATAATTATTTTAGTCTTAAGTTTACAGAGATTATATGTATTTCAGCTCAGGTTCATCTTGAAAAGTCTTAAACAAAGTATAAATTATATTCTAAATCGGCTTGATATATATACATATATATATATATATATATATATATATATATATATATATATATATATATATATATACATATATATATATATATCATTGTACATAAATAATATTTGCATATTGTTCTGTAAATTTCAAATTTATTTAAATTAAACATTTGAACTTAACCGTCGAACGATTATCCTTGTCAGTTTCAGTTCCATACGTTCCGTTTTACAGCCATCTTCATAGTTCAGTTCCAGCGCCTCGTGAGAGTGGAGGCTGCCGATCAGCCTCTGTTACATGTGGAATTGAATGTGGCATATTCCTTGTCAGCAACAATGCCAAAGCGCATGTGTGAAACAATTTAATCATTCAAACATCACGTCCAAGACAAAGTTGAAGTTGGTGTTTCATGAGCAGTTTAAGAGTATTTTCTATTAACTATCATCGTTTTAATGTTATCGATTAAAAACCGATATCTTCATTTTGTTATAAAATTCTATTTAATTCATCTTTCTAGCTAGAGTCTTCAAATTTTGCATTTAGTGTTGTTTGGACCTTACGCGGTTTTCGGTTTTTGTTAAATTTTGGATGCCACGCCCCCTTCGCCTCAAATTTGTAACTCCCGTATATCAAATACTAGAGACTTGTGCTTTGGCACATACATACATAAGGATGACATGATCTCGCCCAACAAGTTTGATCAAAATCGTTGCTCTAGAAAAAGTTATTAAACATTTAATTTCCCATAACATTGCCATGCTAATAGCAGCGAAAGAACAGCCTGACTCAGCGACTGGCGTTTGTGTGTGCATGCGCCTGTGTGTGTTGGTTGTAATGAACATACATATACATATGTTTTATAAAAGAAACGGAGATTGCTTGGAATTGCGGTTCTTCGCAGGGTTCAGGGTATACCCTAGTCGAGGGGTCTCGACTAGAGTTTTCTTACTTGTTTGTTATATGTGAATGTATGCAAGATATGTTTAGATTTGAAGATTTGATTCAATTTGAAATTTAATTTTAAAATTCGTAAATTTAAAGACTTTATATAATTTTGTTTTGTTTTTTATTTATTTATTTCACTAAAATTAGCATCAAACAGTTTTTATTATATCATATATGTATGTTTGTATGTATGTTAAAATTGCCAGTGTCTCCACATTTTATTTATAAACAATTCATTGACGTTTCGTTTTTCTCTTTATTTTATTACACTCAAAATACATTTCGTTCAATTGTTAATCAGTAATCAGTACAAATCGCAAAAATGTTTGTTTGTTTAATTAGGGTAGCATTAATATACTATTATTGATCAAAAAATTGGAAAAGCCCCGATTTCTATTCACTAGAAAATCATAAATACAAATTGAGGCACAATTTTTGTGTTTTTGTTTTGTTTTTAAAGCTTAAATGTTAATACGCTTAAATATTAATTGTAAAGTTAGATTTAAAATAAAAATAATATTTATATTTAAAAAAATACATAATAATAATAAACATACACAAAGAAAACACGAAATAATTGACGGCAAAACAAAAAAAATTGGGCACAAGTCCATAAAGTTAACAAAATCAGTTTGTTTTTTTTTTTTTTGTTTAGTGTTAGTTTTTGTTTTTTTTTTCTTCTTCTAGTTCTGCTCCTCTCTCAATTGGCATATAAATTCTCAGTTACTGTTGCTTTTTTTGGATCGTTTAGCTAATAAATAAATGGACATTACGACGATCCAAAAGAAAAAGGCCGAAAATACTTAAGTTACGAAATAATTAAGAGAAATCATATTTAGAATTATAATATCAAATGTGCTAGGCGCAAGTCAATGCTTGTTGTTGTTGTGCGTAGCACATAGTTGATATATATATATATATATATATATAGGTATATATATCATGTATATATATATTACAAATGATCGTTTCGTTGGTTAGTTGAAAGTTAGAGAGGCACACTTTGGTGTTCTTAAGTTATTTTTTTGTTTTTTTATCGTTTTTGTTGTTGCTGCGTTGTTTGTGCGTTCACATTGTTGTTGTTGTTTGTTGTTTTGCTTGTTAGTTTTGGCTGTTCATAAATGGAAGCTTTTGTCATTTTCATTTTCATTTTGTTTTTGTTGTACAATGTATACATAAAAATTCTAAAATATATATATTGCAAGGCACAAATGGAAGCAATACATCTGTGTGTGTATATATCTATATATATCTTTAAATATATATATATATAAATTTGACTTAGTTAAGAACGCGTTTCAATGGCAGTTTGACTTTTGTTCAAGCATTTTGTTTTCTTGTTTGTTGTTTCTTGTTGCATGTGGCACGCGCACCATTTGAAAGTGTCGGAGGAGAGACAGAGAAGCTGCTGGCTGGTTGATTAGCAAACGGTAAATAAAAGGTGGACAGTCAGTTGTTGTTTGTTTGTTTGTTTTGTTAAATGGCAAAATTTCACTAGAGAAACCCTTGGGCAGCAACCTATTTGCCCGCGTAGATGGGATTCTTGAAGGTGGAAGTGGCCTGCTTGTAGATAGGATTCTCGCCCTGCGAACAGAAATCGTTATATAAATCTATATTTGATTATTAGTAAGTCCGATTGGCTTACCGTATCCCACTTGGCGTTCATGCGCTCCTTTTCGAAGCGTGCGAACTCGCGGCGATCGTGTATGGTGGTCAGCAGCTTCCAGAGCAGCAGGATGGCCAGGCCAACAAGCACAATGGCGCCGATGACGCCCAGGACAATGCCCAGCATGAAGACCTTGGGCGGACACTCCTTCTCCTGCTGGGCATAGACAACCAGCTCGCCCACCTCGCTGTATTTGAACGTGAACTTGCAATCGTCTTCGTCGAAGAACACGCACAGCTGCTCGTCCTTGTGCTCATCGATCTTGACCGTGTCGACGCTAATGGCCGTGAATGTGGTGCAGTTCTTGGCGCAGTCATCGCCGTTCTTCAGCTGGCCCGTCTGGTACATCTGGCACTGAACGCAGTCCTTCAGGTCGTGGCAGCGGCCCGAGCAGGTGGGGCACTTGTCGCAGTACTTGCCCGAGTAGCGGCCTTCGTCCATCGACTTGCATTTGCAGACGCCGCACTCGCAGGTGCCGTGGCCGGAGCAGATCTCGCCACCGCCTGGCGGCATGCATGTGTCCTTGGATGTCTGGCAGTCGCAGCTGTTGCCCGTCCAGCCGGGTTTGCACACACAGCGATTGCACTCGCAGGTGCCATGATCCGGTCCCGAGCACAACAAATTCTTGCGCCGCTCACAGCTGAAGTTCTCGCACTCGCAGTACTTGCCCGAGATGATCTCGTCGGGATTGGTGCGCTTGTGGCACTCACAGGCGCCGCACACACAGCTGCCACGTCCATTGCATTCGGCCACACTCGTATCGTTGCTCGGCCGGCACATGTTATCGTTCACATTGTTCAGATGCACATCGGACATGGAGCACTCGCAGGTGTTGCCAAAGTGCTGCTCGTCGCACTCGCAGATGCCGCACATGTAGGTGCCATGATTGTGGCACTTCAGCGAGTGCAGCTCGTAGCCCGTGGAGCCGGCATGCTCGCAGGGACACGAGCACAGCATCTCCAGGTCAATGATCATGCTTTCGTTGATGCCCACCGGATAGATTTGGATGGCCTGAACAAGGAGAATGATATAGTTAAAGGGCAACCAGAGAGAGAGATAGAGAGAGAGAGAGAGAGAGAGAGTCTCAATTATACCCATTCATACCTGATTCCAGTGACGTGGATCAGTTGGGCACTTGGTGACCGTGATTTGAGCCGTAAAGGTGACCTTGTCGCCGACCTTGAGACCGCTGCACTTGTTCGTCTTGATCTGAGGTCCGTTGGTCAAACAGCTGGATAAGTACGTGACCTTGACATCACCGGTGGCATTGTCCTTCATCTCCACCGTCGATGAGATTTTCTGTGATCGAAAAAATCTATATAAATAATGCCCAAGGTGTAGACATTCCTCAATCTATGACTTACGCCGTATTCCTCGCGCACCAGATCCACCACGTTGGACGAATCATTCGACAAGATGGCGCTGGACGAGCCCTCAATGTGGGCGGACAGCTTCTGATAGACGGAATACTGATTCTGGGTGACAGCAAAGATAATGTTGATCGCATTCTGTTTGACCTTCTGGTTGATCTGCGATATGCTCGGATAATCCTGGATGATCGAGTGGGTGTACATGCCCTGTCCATTCAAATGGCACTCGCCATCGTTCGGCGTTATCACGCCACCCAATTTACCATCGCCGGCATAATGGAAGCCCGCATCCGTTGAGAACACCAGCAGACGACGGGCCTTCTCGCGCCAGCCGACCTGCTGCCGGCAGGCAATCGCCTGCATTATGGCATCGAAGCCACCCTCGGGAGCATCCAAATTACCAGAGACAGCCGCCTCCTTCACCTCGTTCTGTATGCACATACAGAGAGAAGTTTGAAATTAATTAGAAATCATAATCAAATTGATACGCAGATGCAATTGCTGTGGTGCAGTTGTTAAGCTGGCGCTAGATGTTGGCACACTCCTCGGCTGGATTAGGCGATAGCGAAACGAAGCGTTAATCGGGATCAGGATTACAAAGAACTTGCAAGGGATTAGTTGAGTGGAGGTCAACTACTTTAACTTCCTGGCATTCAAAACGATTGACAATATATCGATAAGTTATCGATATGAGCATAATACGATTTTAGTTCTATTAATTAGTGTTATTTTAATTTGTTTCTTGATTCTATCGATAACTTTATTTCGATAGCAGCTACTTGAGAAGTTATAGAAAGCTTTACAGCCGGAAAACTATAGTAATCGATAAGCTATCGATAGAAAATCTAACGTGTTATAGAGCAAGAAACGTATAAAGTAATCGATAACATGTCTATATAGTTTATATTAAGTTGTAAACTTGTTGTTAGGTAATCGATAAACTATCGAACTTGTAAGAAGTCTATATTTGCTTCAATTTAAAGCATAAATTGTATATATATTCTTGGGGAAACAACGCTTCACTCGGCTATAAATAACATTTTAGTTGTCAATCTCGAAAAAAGTAAAGTAAATAAAATGCCAACGTTTTGCGATAAGATTAGCTAGTATATATGAGCATTCGCATACGCATACATATATGTATATATGGTATATATATATATATATGCGTGGGCATAATCAGAGCGACAAGAGTGTGCCAGGGACAGAGGTTTAGCGGAAACGTGTTCACATGCAGCGGGCAAAGGAGTTGAGTTAGGGATGCGAACTACGAAATACGAACGAGCGTGCAAAAGCATTCAAGAGTTAGCAGAACCACAAGCCGAAACAAACACAAAAAATACCAACAACAAAAATATTAGATTCAAGCAAAATAATAATTAGATAGTAATAATAATAATAACGAAACAAATTCGTTGTGGTGTTAGCAGCTAAACGAGTTCGGACAGGTCTCTACTTGGATTAGATGGAAATTTGCAGCTTCTATTTTGATTTTTTTTTTTTTCTTTTTCTTTTGGGCAGTTGACAACTTACAGAGAATCTATATGTGTCCATGCTCAAGCCCATGATGTTACGATAGCCATAGGGAGCATCGCATTTGGGGCATGGCTCCTCCAGGCTACATTTTGTATACGATTTTATAATTTGTATTTATTTTTTAGTGTGAAGCAACAAGCAACCGATATTTTTTCACAATTTTTCAAACACATATATAGACATAAAAAATAAATATTTATATATAATAAGAGAAAGAAAGAGAGAGAGAAGAGAGTGTGATGAGCAAATTTGTTTATGAGTATCAGAAGAAAAAACACAAAAGGAAATCATAAAAACTAAAATAAAATAATAAATAAATAAAAATTTGTATAAAAATAGATATATATGTATATATAGATGGAGCATATAGAGCAGAGAGTGCAACTGATCTAAGTCAAACCCAAAAGCAAGCAGCAAAAGGCAAAATGCAACGATCTGGCAACGCTGTCAATGGCTGAGGCTGCGCGCCGGCGCACGATTTTGCCTCTTGAACTTACGACTTACAGCGAGACATAGAACATAGAATTATACCGTTAGGCTTACGAGGTAAATATATATATATAGAGATATGAATAGATATGTATATAGTAAAGCTAAACATGTAATATGTATATACGAGACAATACCAGACAATAAGATACGATACGATACGATATAGATAGAGTTAGGCAAAGGAGTATGGGTAGAGCAGGTATTAAATGTTATATAGTACTATATATAGTATACATATATAGTATGTGAGTGTGTGCGTGTGTGAGTGCATGGAGAGAGTATGTATAAAAGTATGAATCATATAAGACTTGTTCATGGCTCTTACAGAGAAGCTTTCGGTGTTATTGCTCAGTGGCATGTGATTGCGGTAACCATACGGCGCCTTGCAGTTATCGCATGGATGCTCGAGTCTATATAGGATATATATTTATATATGAATATATATATATATAGATGTTATCGAGCGGTTGTCGTTGATTGATGATGTTGTAGTTGTTGTTTTTGTAGTTGTTGTTGTTTAATCATTTAATCATTGATTATTTGGTTTGGTTTTTGGCGTTAGTTTTTGGTTTTTTTTTTTTTGGTTTTGGTTTTGGCATAAAAGTAAAAATTAGGTAAAAAATTTGATTTGTTTTGAATTAGTCATTAAAAAAATACATTAAGGAAATAGAGCAAGAGCAACAATTTACAGTTATCAAATAATAATATGTACTAATAATGAGCGCTACTTCGTTAGAGCCGAAATGCCTCGGAAGACCCCAGCAGCGTGAATGAACTGACGATCTAGAGAGTTATCTAAAGATATATAGATTTCTAGCTGTATATATCTATAGACTTCTATTTAATCTCATCTTATCTTATCTCTGGCATTTGCTACGCCCATCGAGATTAAGGATAAAACATATATGTTCCTTAAGCTCCTAGTAAAGCCTGCTAAAAGTGAGCAGATAGAGAGAGAGATAGTCACAGACTGAGTTATATAAATGGTCATACTATACTTTAGTCAAACAGTATTCAGGGTCAGAGCTAGAAAATCCTAAGATTAAGGTAGTATCTTAGGATATATATATATCTATATATACAGTTAGGTTCTTAATAAGCCCTGCTAGAAGTAGAAATAGATATATATATTTCTCTCCCTCTCTCCATCTTTCTTTCTATATTCCTCTCTGTTATTATAACAGACTAAGGTATACCCAAGTTTCCATATACCTTGAGCAAAGCTAAGTTTTTAGTACAGCTTGCTAAAAGTAGGCAGATATCTCGCTCTCTCTCTCTCTCTCTCTCTCTCTCTCTCTCTCTTACTCCATCTCTCTCTCTCTTACTCCATCTCTCTCTCTCTCTCTCTCTCTCTCTCTCTCTCTCTCTCTCTCTCTCTCTCTCTTACAGTAACAAACTTAGGTATAGTAATGCTGTATCTAGAGACATGTTCCATGTTTCCCTGATTCCTAAGTAAACCCTCCCTAAAAGTATAGGAAGCTCTCTATCTCTCTCTCTCTCTCTCTCTTCTCCCACTCTCTATTCAAAGACTCCCCACTGCTAGGGCATCCAAAATCCAATTAATATTATTCGAATTGCAGCTAAATTTGAGTAAGCCAATGATAGAAGTGAGTTTTCTGGTTAAGATGAGTATAAAACGATTTTGACAAGTTCCAAAAGTCAATTTTGTAAATTTCGAACAAGTAAAGCGGCTCATTAACGTATCATACACGAGAGACATACACATAGCCCTATTAATCATGTATGTATATATATATACATATATACTACATATTGATTTCAGCATTTGTCGACTTCTGGCAAGTCGTGACTAATCGAAACTTATCTAATGGAATCATCATCAAGTGTTTTCGGCGAACGTCTCATACGCTCATTTCTTCGGAAATTTAGGGACAGTCATAATCATAATCATAATCCTATATTAGCTATACTTTTATAACTATAGATTGAGTCAGCTTGTGAGCTGGCTTAGTACTCACTTCTTGGGTATGGTGGATACGTAGGGCATCAGCACCTTGTCCACGAATGAGCCGAAGCCCAGGCGGAAATTGGATGTGATGCGCTTCATTGTCTCGGAGAGCTTGTCGCCCAAGGCCGAGAGCTTCTCCTTGTCGTCCTCCATAGATTTGGACAGATCCATCAAATAGTAGAGATCAACGGGATAGTCGACGGCCTGTGAGTAGCTAACGTCCAGATTGTAAGCCTCATCTAAAAGCAAGAGATTATGTTTATCGATATCCAAAGCCGTTTATCGATTACTTACTAATGCGCAGCTTGAGGCTAACGCGTTGCGGCTTTATCTGCACAATTTCACCAGCTGCTGCTGCACCACTGACAGCCGCGCCGTAGCCGCCCGAACTGGAGCTGGCACTGTAGCCGGAACTGGAGCCAGAGCTGGAGCTGGAGCCGTAGCTGGAACTGGAACTGGAGGCACTATAAGAGCCCGACGACGAGCTCTGGCCGTGGGCGCTGCTCTCGTAGCCACCGCCCGCCACATATTGGCCGCCCGCCCAAGCGGCGCCACCGCTGGCCAGTGTCAGATCCTTGTTGAGCAGAATGCGCTCGGACGTATCGGGATTCCAGATGTACTGCTCGGGGCAGATCTCCGCCTTCGGCGTGTGCAAGAAGCAACGCGGCCGATCCCCATAATCCGGCTTCATGCACCAGCCACAATTCTGCGTCTGTATGCACTCGTGACACGTGACCTTGTTCACGCACGGATTCTGCTCCAGCTTGGCGGGCGATTGCTGCGCCGCTGCCGCTGCTGCTGCTGTTAGCGTCTGTTGTCCCAGCGCCACTGTGGGTCCACTTGTCAGCGTGTTGGCCAAGATGCACAGGGCCACAAGCAACAGCTTTCCCTGATGCATCATGAGTTCTCCTGGAGTGTGCGGGTGAGGATGCAGCTGTGATTCTTCTAGTTGTTCTTGTCTTTTCTCTCTCTCTCTCTCTCTCTCTGTCTGTCTATCTGACAGCGCTCTTTCGCTCTTACTGCTGGAGGGGGTGCGAAAGTTTCAGGTGCAGCGGCTGAAACGGATTGAATGAATAAATGTTATTCATATAAATTCAGCTAAATATATTATGCCATATATGGCGATTATTACTCATCAGTCAATTGACTCGAGTTAACCCTGCTGAGCTTTAGGAATCGATTCGTGCACCAATTGGATACGATTTCAAGCAACCGCAACAAGTTTAGCAAGTTCACCACGAATTCTTATAAGTTTAGCCAAGCTGATTGGATTTGACAACTATTTCCAATAAGAATGGGAGAGAATGACAAACGAGTTATGGCGCGCGAGTTTTTAGTTTCAAATATTTTTATTTGCGCGAAAATAGTATTTAAGCGATACGTAACATATATTTACATATAAATATATATTCATATATTTATTAACATATATTTATATATATGCGTGTGTTTTTTATGCTCGTTCTGCTTTCGTAAGGGCAGCGACAGCAAACATTTGCTCAGTTTTTGCCGTTACCTTGCCTAGCCCCGTTTTGCCTCATCTTTAAATTTATTTCTCACACTCGTGTTGTTGTTGTTGTTGTCGTCGTACGAAATCAAATTGGATATGACTCATCCTCTACGCTTTTGGCTGCTGCTGCCGCTGCTGCCTCGTATGTGTGTAACAAAACAAACAAGAAAAGAAATACGCACGCACGGCACGACACTAACACACGCTCGCCTACTATTCTGAATAAGGGCCAAATGATAAAATGCCAATAATTGCACGTCTTACACAGCTGGAAACACAGTTAAATTGCACTTAAGCGAAAGAGCGTGAGCGAGAGCGAGAGAACAAGTTAATTACTGTTCTTCTGCTCAAACGTAAACAAAGAGGGCGCCCTCTGCACAGGACCAGTGTTGCCGAAACTTTTTCAGGAAAAGTAGCTAAATCGAGGTCTAAAAGTAGCTAAAAGTAGCTAACTTTCTTAAAAAATAGCTGAAAAAAGTAGCTAAAATGAAAACATCTACATAACCACATTAAAAATATCAAGTAAAAATAAAACTAACATTATAAAAATTACTACTTTAATTTATTTAATGTTTCCACACTTTGTCCGTCGTAATTTAAGATCCGCCGTCTCCGGTTCAGCACAAAACTTGCGAACGCACAACTGTGACAAATGGTCAACTTGTGAAGTAGTAGTGTGATCAGCAACAAAAATGGTTTTGGGTACTGATTTCATCTCGAAGGAAATTTTGTTTCCCTGTCTAAAACTTTTCCCATTCGAAACATGTTTTGCCGTTGTTGCATGTTTTTGCAAATGACACAGTTTGTCCTTTATCGTGCACTTGCAATAAAAACAGAACACTTCAGTGGGATCTGTGATCACTTTTCTCACCCAGTCTTTGAATTCTGGCTTTGTAAGCCATGCGTCTCGGCATTTTTGATTATAAACTTCTTTCGGCGTTTTCCTGACGCTTGCACAAAGATATTAACTTTTTGAGTGATCGCTATCGACAAAGATATCGATGCACTACACTTTGCCAAATAGTGTTGGAAAATTTCTCTCAAAAAAAGTAGCGAGACCGACAATTATGCAACCAACTCCGCTATTTGTTTACTTTTCATTCAGCTAATTGTAATTTTTGAAAATAGCTAGATTTGTAGCTAATAGCTGTTTTAAAATTTTTGTAGCAATCGGCCTTAAAAAGTGGCCAAATCTAGCTACAAAGTAGCTGATTCGGCAACACTGCACAGGACAAAGACGCTAGCTCCCTCTATAGTAAATGTGCTTAACTGTGTGTTTTATATATGTACATATATGTGTGTGTGCATGTTTAAGAGACAACTTGAGTCATGGCAGCGACAGCGACAGCAGCGCGACTGCGCTGACGTCTTCCGGGCACGAATGAATAATCAATCGCCTTGCAAAACTTGATACTGGAGACTTGTGTTTTTTCTCTGTTGTTAATCATGCCTTTAATTGAGAAATTGAGAAAAAGAAAGGGTCGAGCTGTGCAGATGGTTTGACGTCTAAATATAAACAGCTGGATGGGGAGTGGGGGGAAAGATGCAGTAATTTGCATGTATAAAGCGCAAAGAGCTGACTTTTGGGCGCCCACAACATAAGTCAACACACACACACATACATAGTTATATAGCTTGGCCTCGCTCGCCCACCGTTGAGCATTAGGCAGGCAACCGGGCGGGCGCGCGCGTTCGATCAGGCCGCGGCAACATCTGCGCTACATAATGTGGGCGTACAAGTTCCTCACACACAGCAGAGAGATAAACACAGCTACGCAAACATGCATATACATACATACACACACGCACATACACAGGCACACACATACGCATGTAGGCTGAGCGCACCAATTGGATCTGCAACTCCTTGTACACACGGCGTGCGATAGGGGGCGCTAGCTGACTGACTAGCTTCTGTAATCAGTTAGACCGTTTGATCGTCAACGTTTGAAGTGTGGCCACCCCAACGTAAAATTTAGGCCCCACTTCGTTTTTTAGCTCCAGCAGCAGCAGTTCAAGTGGAGGATATTCATTTGGAACACAGCAATAACTCATATACATGAAGAAACGCACACACACAAACACACATGGTCGCAAGCATATTTATTGCCGTGTATATGTGTATGAGTGTGTGCGTTGGCCGCGTAGTCTTCGTCATCGTCAATGAAATCATCAACATGAAGACTTCCCTTTGACCAAGAATGCAGTCAAAATTTATACATTTTCTTACGTAATAAAACTTCATTCCCATTATTTCACGCACACTCTAACACTTTTTGCCATCCAATTCATTTGTTTTATGCAATTTTAATTAGTAATTCTATAAAATATTTCCATCAGGGTGCGACAATCGTTCGCTGCTGCTTTGCTTTTATTTTGATTTCACGCACACACTTGTGGAGTTGCCCACTCATATATGCACACACATACACACACACAAGCAAGCTAACCACATACGATTGTAATAAGAGAGTGCACACTCTTGTGTCACTTTTTATGTGCTTTTTTGCATACCGAAAAAGATTGCTTAAAAAACAACCACAACAAATCAGTTCACAATAAGAATAATATTTAAAAAAAAAAAATAGTTGGCAAAAATCGTGATAATTACTTTTGCGACAGCTCCGCACTGCTACTCGATTATCAAACAACTGAGGCCGTATGACCAGACGTAAATAACATAAATATACAGAGAAAAGTGTGACCAAAGTATGCCAGAAAGCATATTTACTTATTTTTGTGTGTGTGTTTTTTTTAGGGCAAGGCAATAAAAACATTTCTCCATTATTTAAAAATAAAAGAGTTTGTTGATATCTATAAAATGAGAAACGAGAATACGAAATACATTTGAAATACCCATTTGTAACTGTGGCTCAATTTGGATATGCGCTGAAAGAGTGACCAGCCCCAAGCAAAAAAGAACTGCATAATGCAAAATACCAGAAAAACTACCAGCTCAAATAAACTAATCAGAAACAAGAACAAGAACAAAAACAACAACAACAACGGCAACAGAAACAGAAACACATCGAGGTGAATGTAAATAAAGACTGCTCATAAAAGAATCGTTTATCTGACGAAAACAACAACTAGAGAAATTCAAACAAAGCAAGTGAAGTCATCTGAAAAAGCACACGCACACGCGCGCACACACACTCACACACACACACAGCCACAGAACAGCTTGAGTTCTTTTGCCGTCAAGAGAAGGAAGCGACGCCCGCGTCGCAGCGCACGACATGGAGGACTACGATATTGATTTGGATTTAAACTTTGTGCAGCTGAGTCGGCAGCAGCTGCTGCAGCGCTACACCAGCGCCGTGCGCCGACTGCGCCGCCTCGCCGATGTTAACTACGGCGTCCGTCCGCTCAGCTTCGATAACTATGTGATCTTTCAGTATTTCCAGCAGCGCAGCTCGCAGCCCATTTACAATACAACGACGCCCCTGGTGGCCTACCTGAGGCTGGAGGTGCTCCACCACCTGCTCGATCGTCGGCGCAAGATCCTCTGCTGGCTCTTCTACCTGACCCTGATGTCGCTCTGCGTCGTGGCGTATCGGTACGAGACGACCTCCTCCCATGGCGGCCACAATGGGCGCATGGTGCAATCGCTGGTCTATCCGGGCATGCGGATGTGGCGGCGCATGACCATGCCACTGATCCAGCGGTTTCCACGGCTAACCGAACTCTACGACGAGTCCTGCCTGATGGGCAATCCGTTCTTTCAGGTCGAGGATCTCAGCTGCGGCCCCTGCGCCAGCGTCGACAACGTCTGGCTGGAGAGCGACGAGTGCGCCCAGCTCTACGCCGACGCCACCCAGAACGCCGTCAATCGCAGCCAGCCGGAGGCGAGCTCCCTGGCCAACTACAAGCAGCTGGCGCTGCTGCAGCACTGCCGCCGGCCCATGGAGCACATGCCGTACACGTTCCGGAGCAACGAGCACGGCTTCGATCTGGCCGACTTCTACAAGATCTACGCGAACAACCTGAAGATCTTCCAGCGGGACGCGTACCGCGTCCACTCCACCAACCAGGGTGTCCACAACCTCGAGGATCTCTTTGGCCAGTTCAATGCGAGCAGTGACCATGGCGACGAGGATGAGCAGCCCCATCGGGCTAACATTCTCGAGCTGTCCACAGCTCACAATCTCTGGCGCTGCAATCGCATGCTGCCCGCCCGCCTGCTGCGCCCAATCTTCGCCCGGCCCCTGCGCCTGCCCAGCATGGGCGTGGCACTGGAACGCTACGTCGCCATCGATACTGCCCGGGCGCCGGCGTACACGCTGCCCGAGACGGAGTGCCCCAATGTCTATGTGCACCAGGCGCTGGGCACGCGCTTCATCATCCTGCGGCCCACCAGCGAGTGTCGCCATCGATGCCGCACGCTCTCCATGCGGCTCAGCCAATCCTTTGTGCGTATGTATCGTTAGCTCTATTAGTAGTGTCAAGCAATTGCTTAAGCCACCCTCTCTTTCTCTCTCTCTCTCTCTCTCTCTCTCTCTGTCTCTTTCTAGTCAACTACAATTGGTTATATTGGAAGCCGATCTCTGCGCCCGATCCCATATCGGAGAGCATGTCCATTAGCCTTATTGGTTCCTACTGCTAAGTTTTCAACACGTGCCACGCCCCCGCCCACAGTTATCAGTTAACCGTTAAAGCCAAGACAAAATTTTCGGAAATATTTCCGAATTTTTCGAAATTTTTCGTCGCTCAATTTCGAAAAACGAAACGAAGGCTGTTCGCACCATTGTAAATGGGCAGCTGGATTAGCTCTAAGCTCCAAGTCCTTATAGCCCATAAGTTAACCGTTATTGTGTACCCCATAATTCTCTCCACTTTTTGTGTTCCAATTCGGGAAAAAGCAATTTCCTTCCGCTGTCCTTTCGTTGTCAACAGCAAATGCATTTATCTTTATCAGCTTTAAGTTCGGTTTACTTTGACAAACATAGAATATATATGTATATATCTATATCTATCCATCTATATATACATATGTGCGTGTATATAGAAAGCATTCAAATTGTAAATAAGTTTGATTTGAATCCCCACTTCGATTTCTTTGCCAAATTGTGAATCAATAAAATTTTGCCTCTATATAGTATATGGAGATTGTTTGAAATCGGTTATATATATTATATATAGCATGTTTACTTAAGCAATATGTACATATATTTATCTTGCAGTTAAATGTTTGACATCTACTGAACAAGTGCCAAAGGCTCAGGCTATAGCCACAAATAGAGAAAGCGTACAAAGCATGAAAAGCGTAGAAAGTATATGAAGCAAGGCTGAGATATGCGAGTTCATGAAGCTAGTTCACAATAGTGCAACAGGCTTAGAGATGATGGTATATAGAACTAGTTCACAAATCTGCAAAGCAAAGCTTAGATATGCGAGTTCATAAAACTAGTTCATGAATCTCTAAAGCACAGCTAGTTCATGAGTCTGCATATCTAAATGAAATAGTTTCACGAACTGGCACATCTACTGGCTCACGCATCTCCGGCCTTGTTCAGGGCATCAAAATAGGAGCCCGTCATCAGGTCGGCTGTGGCAATGCCAAACGTGCGGCTCAGCTGCTCGGCTATGTCCTGGCCCTGCTGCAGGGTCTGCTCGGGCCGCAGGCACACCTCGAACTCCATGAAGTGGCCCAGATCCTGGACGTCGTCCATGTGGATGCGCGTCTGTTCGTGCAGAAAGAGCTGGCGGCGCTTGGCCAGCACGCCCAGCGCACCGTTCGACTGGCCGAGCATCTTCTCCAGCACCGCCGGCTCGTCCACATCGATTTTGTTGTACTTGGAGAGCTTCGGGCCGGCGACGTCGGGTCGGTCGTAGTAGACCAGCTGGGAGCGCGCCGGCGGCTGTAAATAGCGCAGCTTCAAGCGGCCGCCCTTCGGCGAGTTGAAAAACACATCGCGCTGGACAATCAGCTCCCCATCGGTGCCCGTCAGCTGCCGGGCAATGGCCAGGCGGCGCTCGAACTCGGCCGGGCCGCCGGGTATGCGCGCCTTGATCTCAACGTTGCGCTGATCGGGTGCTGTGGCTGCATCACACATATTTCTCACTTGATTGATATATCTGTATATATGCCTTATTTGCATTCAGTTAATACTATTATCTTAATTGCGCCGACCCAACTGCTGCACGCTTTTAATCTCGATCAGTGCAAATAGCGCTTTGCAATGATATCGTTATCGATAAATAAAACAAAGCATTTGGTGTGTACACATTGCTAGCCGCCAAAGGGCGCTTATTTAAAAACTGGCACTAACTGGATAAGAAAAGCTGCGTTTGTATGCTTATCAGTCGCAGCTGCTGTGTTGGGTATGTTGGTCATGTTTTTTCACTTAAGTTATATATCTATCTATATATGCTAGCCGCCAAAGGGCGCTTATTTAAAAACTGGCACTAACTGGATAAGAAAAGCTGCGTTTGTATGCTTATCAGTCGCAGCTGCTGTGTTGGGTATGTTGGTCATGTTTTTTCACTTAAGTTATATATCTATCTATATACGTTATTTACATGCACTTAATATTTTTATTTTATTTAATTTAATTTAGATGCATGCTGGCGGTCCTTCTTGCCACATGCTATTCTTGAGCACAGTGTGTACACACTGTTTTCGGTCGATGATTTAAACGCAGTTTAAATTGAAACAAATCTGTAACGAAAGTAATATGGGATATGTAGTTAGTGAAATGGACATATACATAGTCCTATTTCACTCTCTTATTCGCAAAATTTAAATTTTATAAAAGCATGTTCATACTTTTCATTGAGCGCCTTTTTTGTTATCGTTAACGATAACAAAGTGTGCACACACTGCTTGGCGCCAAAAGGCGCCTATTTAAAAGCTAACAACTTAATTGACAGTTGATTAAGTTGTTCGATTGCTCGCTCGACCGGCAATTGTTCTTTAAATGGCGGCAAATTGTGCCGTGTGGCTTGCTAATGCCTTTTTAATTGGCCATAAATTAGGTTTGTTTGCTCAATTGATTTATGCACAATCGGAGGCAACTAACGGTATTGAGATGTAAATACTGTATGCAGATACCCTGTAGAATCACTAAAGAATCAGCTTAAGTTGCCAGAGATCTTGCCTTAAAGTCGTTAAACAGCAATGCCATTATTCAAGAATGCATGTGTGTGAAAGAGACAGATAGAGCGAGAGAGAGAGAGAGAGAGAGAATGGGAGGTAGAGAGGGATTGGGTTTGCCTGTTTACAGGGTATTAAAAACAGATTTTTATTTACATACATACATTCACATAAAGGTAAAAAGACATACTACATACATATGTATGCATGTATGTACATATGTGCATATATATCTGCCTAAAAATAGCAACACACATACATAAGCCTAATTTGCATATGTATATATGTATGCATGTATATGTATATGTATATACAAGTACATATGTATGTGTGCTCGTATTGCTTTCTTTAGCAAAATCTCATTTACATACACACATGCATACATAAATACATACATATCTACAATAAGCACATACATATGTATGTATGTATATGCATGAACGCATGAGCACATGTTCGCATGCATATGTGTGTATGTATGTACATACTTACAGTAGTATATATGTATGTATGTACATACATACGTTATATATGTATCTGTGCAGCAAAAATACTATACACACGTATACATACATACATATATGTATGTATATGTATGTAAATAAGTGCAAAAGCAACAAACAGCAAACTAAAAATATATACATATAGGAAAAACGAAGAAGAAAAGACAAGAGAAAAACAAGAAGCAGAAGAAGCAGAAAATACACAATGTGTAGACAACACACACAAGTTGCATAGTCTCCTGGCCAGGCCCCGCTTCGTGACGCGCAATAGCACATGGTAGGTAGGCAGGCAGCGGCAGCGGCAGCAGCAGAGGGAAAGCGAGAGGCAGAAGACGACAGCAACAGCGACGGCGACGGCGACAGCGGCGGTGGCGGTGGCGGTGGCAGCCGCGGCTATGATGACGATGCCGCGCGCGCAACGACTTTGGCAGCTCAACAGAGTCACACACACACACAAGGGCGGCGTTGGCGTGCCCTGGGCGTGTCACAGTGTGGGCGGGCGAGCGCGTTGGCGCGCAACCGGGAATATTTCCATCTACTTCCCATTTTGAAAGCTTTTGTGTGCTCGTTTTGCGGTTGCGGACTTCGGCTTTGCCGAAGCGCATTCGTGCCTGTCGTCGTCGTCGTCGTCGTTTGTTGTTGTTGTTGCTGTTGCTTATTACCCTGCATGTTCGAAATGGCGATAGCAAATTTACTTTTAATTTGCCACCACCTACATACATACATACATATACCTAACACCAGCCGCCATCCTGCTCACTCCGCCAGCAACATCGGCAGCACCCTCTGGCGGCAAACAAACTCAACTTACTCTGCCTGCCTGCTGCCTCCTCCTCTCTCTCTCTCTTTCCTTTTTGACCCCTCCCCCCCCCCCTCTCCTCATTTGCGTTTGCTGCTAAAACTCAGCTGTCAGGTGCGCAGGGTGGCAACTTTAATAGTTGTCTAAAGGCTCGCTGTTTATGATAGGTTGGCAACGCTACAAATCGATATTCAAACTAATTACTGGCTCCCATTGCAATTTTCGCATATTTAATCAAGGTTTTCCGAGCGACCTACCAAAAATTATTCCTTTATTCGCGCATACAGAGAAAAGCAGCCTTGATCAGCAAAATATCCTGACGATCGAGCAGCTTGGAAAATCTGACAGCAAAGGCAATTTGTTTAGGGGATCTCCAATTGACTTGGGTTTCTACCCAGAAATCTATATGTATTTATGTATATTATAAATATGAGATTACAAATGAGTCGAGGGGAATTTCTGGCTATAGTCTAGCACAATTTTCTATGAAAATAAAAAAAACAACATTTATAAATAAATAAATTTATAAATAAATAAATATATATAGACCAGATATACATATACATACGTACGTGTATATATTATACATACATATATTTACATACATACATATATTCATATGTACATATATTCTCATATTTAGCCCAGCTCATTTTGCTCGCACACCTTCATATCTGTTTCATCCATGATCATATTTAAAACACTCTGGCAACAACAACAGCAACAACGGTATGATCCGCCATGCTGGACAGCAAGCAAGTTGCCGCTGAGCTGCCCATTCATCTCTCTCTCTCTCTCTTTCTCTCTCCCGCTCTCTTCCCCCTTTGTTCATTCACTAATTTTGACAGCTTTGCATTTGCTGACCAGCATCCTGCAATGCGTTATCGGTGTGTATACACTGGCGAGCTTTGTTGTTGCACTTGTGTGAGATTGTTCTAAAAATGAAGTGGGACGGACTATTTAGATCATGCATTGCGAGCTGTTTATCAGAGCGGTTCATGCTGCTTCACTACATCATCATTATCATGTCTCAAGATAATTTTGCTTCTTCTTCTATACTAAGATACCAAAAAATAAGAATCAATCAGTTTGGTGAGGCAATTGATTTGTATGTATGTATGTATGTAATTAGCTGATACACACTTACATACATATGCGTGTTTGCTTGTATTGCAGCTTTTTTTTAAGCGAGTGAACGGATATCACAAAAAAAACCCGTATTCGACTAACACGCTCAAATGAGCGCCCATAGCTCTGTGTGTGTGTGTGTGTGTGTGAATGTTTGTTTGCCTTTGTGTACTTGCACACACACACACACAGCAGATACGAAAATTTAATGCAGTTTTCTTGATTTTCTATAAGGAATTCTCCGTTGCTGCTGTCGCAGTTAGCGTCAACGTCGACGTCGCCGTCAGCGTCGACCGACAGATAAACATTGACGGCGGCGACCTTCGCTGCATAGCGAGCGTACTTTTGGTGTTTCTCTTCTTCTTCTTCTTCTGTTGTTGTTTTTGATGCCGCTACTTTTCGTTGTTGTTGTGTCCCTCAGTTTGGTGGCCGCTGCGCTGCCCTAGCACAAAATGTATTGGCCATACATACACACATACATATATATGCATGCAGCTGACTGTGTGTGTGTGTGCGGGTACCTTTCTGTATGTATCTGTTATGTGGCTGTAACTGCTCCCCTCCCTTACCCATGCTCCCGCATTTTAGCGTTCACTAACGCGCTCTCTCTCTCACACACACTCTCTCTCTAGGCACATGTATATTAGTATATGCATGTATTTGTGCTTGTGTGCGTGTAACCAGCTGCGACTTTAAGTTTTTGTTGTTGCTGCTGCGAATTCGCTCCCAGTTGTAACCGTGTGTGTGTGTGTCTGTGTGTGTGTGTGCGAGAGAGTGTGCGAGTTTTCGTGCATGTTTGAGAGATACTTTGACCTTTTTTCCCAGCAAGAAGACTTGAAGCTGCTGCTGTTGTCGCTGCCGCAGAGAGATCATTGCAGATTATACAGGGCATGTAAATTAGTATATATGTATGTACATATATAAACGTTTATCTAAGCACATACTATCTATGTACATACATATGTATGTGTGTGTGTAAGTAATTTATGAGTTTTTCGTTGCCTTTTGTTTTTTATATTCGCTCGCTCAACATTTATGACTTCATTTGCCGCTTTGTCTTTTCATTTTCCCAAATTTATATTTATTTATATACACACACATACATACATACATATATATTTGCTCTAAGATGCAGCTGCCAAGGTGTGTGTGTGTGCGTGGGTGGGTGGCGCTGCTCTGCGCTGCTCTGCTCTGGCGCACTCGCCAACAAGTGTCGAGGCATACACACTTCGGCCCTGGCCTCTGCCCTCACTGCCCCTCACTCCGCTCCTGTACCTTTGCCGCTGGGCTTCAGCAGTTCCGGTTCAACGGACTGTTTGCATATTCTTTTTGCTGCTGCTTCTTCTTCTTCTTCTTCTTGCTTTTGTTGTTGTTGTTTTTTGGCATTTAACCAAAAAAAAGTAGCTGAAAGAGTGGCAACGCTGCTCTTTCGCTATGTTTATCTTTTGTTGTTATTCTTCTTCTTTTGCTTTTGGTGGATTTTCATTGTTGCATTTTTGCTCTTTGCTGCCGCTGCCGCTGCCGCAGTCGCTGCTTTCGCACTGAAAAATAAATCATTTATAAATGTTTTTAGATACATGTGTGTGTGTGTGTGTGTGTGTGTGTGTGTGTGTGTGTGTGTGTGTGTGTGTGTGTGTGTGTGTGTGTGTGTGTGTGTGTGAGCATAACAGTATGTAGTGCATGCAAGTGTGCGTATATGCTGTCACACTGTACGTATGTATATGTATGTGTGTGTGTGTGTAGAGGTCTACTCAATGTCTTTATGGCTGTTGTTGATTCACATTTGTATGTGTATGTATATGTATGTATGTATGTATGTTTGTGTGTATGTTTGTATGTATAGCTTTAGTATGCGCTTGAAGAAGAAGCGCAACTTACTGTAATATCTATGTACACACACAACGGTATATGTAAAGATTATATGTATGCATGTATGTAGCCAAACATGGTAACTCTCTCTGCAGACACACATACGTATATACATACATACATACATACATACATACACACACACATACATATGAAAGGCGGCACAAAGAAAAGCGCAAAACGCAGAGTAAGTAGAAAATTCATATGAAAAACCAATTTTCTTTTTATGGCTCGATTTCTATATGCTCAAAGTTTAATGCCAACTGTGGGAAAACAAAATGGGGTATATAAATATGAATGAATGTGAATATATAGTATATACATACTATATATAGATATAGATATAGATATAGATATAGATATAGATATAGATATAGATATAGATATAGATATAGATATAGATATAGATATAGATATAGATATAGATATAGATATAGATATAGATATAGATATAGATATAGATATAGATATAGATATAGATATAGATATAGATATAGATATAGATATAGATATAGATATAGATATAGATATAGATATAGATATAGATATAGATATAGATATAGATATAGATATAGATATAGATATAGATATAGATATAGATATAGATATAGATATAGATATAGATATAGATATAGATATAGATATAGATATAGATATAGATATAGATATAGATATAGATATAGATATAGATATAGATATAGATATAGATATAGATATAGATATAGATATAGATATAGATATAGATATAGATATAGATATAGATATAGATATAGATATAGATATAGATATAGATATAGATATAGATATAGATATAGATATAGATATAGATATAGATATAGATATAGATATAGATATAGATATAGATATAGATATAGATATAGATATAGATATAGATATAGATATAGATATAGATATAGATATAGATATAGATATAGATATAGATATAGATATAGATATAGATATAGATATAGATATAGATATAGATATAGATATAGATATAGATATAGATATAGATATAGATATAGATATAGATATAGATATAGATATAGATATAGATATAGATATAGATATAGATATGGATATAGATATAGATATAGATATAGATATAGATATAGATATAGATATAGATATAGATATAGATATAGATATAGATATAGATATAGATATAGATATAGATATAGATATAGATATAGATATAGATATAGATATAAAAACAAAGACAGACATATATAAATATATACATATAGATAGAAACGGTGGAATAAAGAGAGATATGGAGAGTGTTTAGTACTACCTAGTATTATCGAAACAGATCAAAAGAGATATGCCTAGGAAAAGAAGTAGAGTGACAAAGAGTGTGAGAGAGAAACAGAAAGAAAGAGAGGCCGAGAGGGAAAGATAGATCAAGAAAGATATAGATATAGAAAGAGAGAGAAAGAAAGAGAAAGATAAAATGAAGCTAGATACATATGTAGAAAGATAAAGGGAGATATAGGGGGTATCTATTACTACCTAAACATATCAAGAGAGATATATGTAGGTATTCAGTCAAAGATAGATAGAGAGAGAGACAGAGAGAGAGAGAGAGAATGGCTCAAAAGCTACAACTTTCTCATATTCGGAGTGGCTCAGAAACTCGAATCGTCTATATATACACACATATAAATATATACATGTATGCATATTTATATATCTATATATATATATTTATCTATATCTATTTGCATGGAGAAACAGGCGAAGCACTTTAAAGACAAAGAACTGTAGGAACTATGCGTATTATTCTAGTTGTTCCTCGTATTGTTATTTGCACAGTTTCTGGCTGGAAAAGCAAACTCGCTTTTTCCAGCAATAGCTGGCGCAGGCACTTGCGTATAACTGTATATATATAGAGGGAGAGAGAGAGACGGAATACATAGATATAGATATATATAGATAGTATATACATTCATATATATATATATATATATATATATATATATATATATATATATATATATATATTATATGGAAAAGGGCTGCCTGGTCGGATGTTTTGCAATTCAGGTAGCGCAGCCTCCGCCGCTCTGAGTGACGCCAGGTAACATGGGACAGGGACAGATAGAAGCTTTATAAGGGTGGCTCAGCGATAAGTCTCCGGCTAATCAGGTAGACGACAGTCTGACAGCCAGATTAATGGGAAAAGGATCTCGAGTAATGAAGTTTGGATTAACTTGATTACACTCGAGACCGGATTCTGCTCTCAGCTCAGCTCGGCCTTCATTTTCACTGCACTTTTCCCGATTTTCATGTACAGTTATATAAGGAATATGCAAAGACTTGGCCCAAGTTAGCTCTCTTCTCTCTTTTCATCGATTTTAGCTGTTATCGAAGTATTATTTCCTGAGATATCAGAAGGGACTTTTGGGTCGAAACTCGGGAACTATTTATAATAATTGATATACAGTATATGCATATGAATATATATAAACCTAACCTAAGTCCCTCTCGCTCTTCCGCTTCCTTTCTTTCTCCTTTGTTCCTCCTTTCCTTCTTTTTCTTCCCTCTCATTCTTCTCCTCCTCCTCCTACTTCTTGCTCTGCTAACTCTCTTGTTCCTTTCTTCCATCCATGCTAATTGCCTTCTCCTTCCTTCCTCCTTTCCTACTGCTTCCTCTCTTTTCTTCTCACCCATTCTATCCACCTCCTCCTCCTCCTCCTCCATCTCCTTCTCCTCCTCCTCCTACTTCTAGCTCTGCTTACCAGCTTGTTCTTTTCATCTTCCTTCTGTCTTCTTTCTTCTTCCTCGCCTCCTCTTTCTCCTCTTTCCTCATTTCATTCTCTCTCTCTTCTTTGCTCTAGGCTCGCCCTTTTTCTTTTATCTTTGGCCATCTCCAGGCCTTCATCCAGATCTTTCTTCAAATATCTTCAGCTTTCTCTCATTTTCTCTCCCCTCTTCTTTGCCTTCTCCTTCTACTTCTTTTCCCACTCCTACTCCCACTTCCTTTCTCTTTCTTTCTCTTTCTCTACACTCTCTCTACTTCGAATTTCTCCTCTTTCTCTACACCCCCTTCCTTTCCCTCCCTCTTCCCCTTTCCCTTTTGTCTCAGCCTTAACCTTACATTACTCCATTTCCTACCCCTCCCCCTCCCCCGCATCCCTCATCCCTCTCGCAGTGCCGCTCATAAATTATACCCACACACACACACCTGATCAACCCCCTGAGCGCACTCTACTAAAATAATCGCTAAAAGCAATAAAAACTTTCTGTCTGAATCACCCCACCATAGCTTAGCACAACCCCACCCCCTCTCTGAATACCTCGCCCACTGCCTCGCCCACTCCAGTTCGCTATATATACATATGTATCTATATGCAGTGAAATGAAAATTTCCACAAAATTTAACTTATATTTTAAATATATGTACATATATGATTTATTGTGCTTGAGACCTTTTCCAACACTATTATTTCAGGGATGATTCACATATTGTATATGTATATATGTATGTGTATATGGGTTTAAAGATCATTAGTTAGGTAGCTGAATGTCAGGCGAGGCAACTGTATTCATAGCTGACATATATATGTATAGGTATATATACATATACATAGATGTGTATATATATGTCACATAAATTCATAATTGATGAATCACGGACCAGCAATCGCAACAATAAAGCTAATTCACACACATATCCACAATTTGTAACCTAAAAACAAAGCCACATGCATTTAGCTGCAGCACAACGAAGCGCGAATGCCCTAAAAATAATTTAAAATAAATAATTTATTTATATTAATAATACACAAATTTGCATATTTCATTAACATAATTCAAATATGCTTTCAAATAAGCGTTAGCAGCGCTGCCATCTGTCGCACAGTGTGGCAACACTGCAGCCGCAGTCGCCTGATCGCCATCTTCCTTCAATCAGCAACAACAAGCTGTGAATATGGCGGCCCAGCAGGCTAGCATAACTGTACTTTCTGTATGTATCTATATACATACATAGATACATACATACACATACATATGTTTGTTTGTATGTATGTGTGCTGCTTGCTTTACGCCCATCTAACTCTTGCCTTTCACAAGAATGGCCACCCTATGCCCTGCTCCTCTCTCTCTCTCACAACCTCTCGCTCTCTGCCCCCTCCACCTCCTGCAGCACAAGCATTCGCTCGCTCGCTCGCTCACTCGCTGGCTTCTTCGCTCTCTTTTTATCCAGTTTGCTGCTAATTTAAAAACATGAATTGGCAGAAAGCAGAGGAACCCAAAAAAACAAAAACAAAAACATCTACAGCAACAACAACAAATACCCAAATATGTGAAAACGAACAAAGTTAGCTGTGCGCTGGGTGCGCCGACGCCGACTGCGCTGCCAGCGTCAGCTTTTGTGGAATTTTCTGCTGTTGCTAATCTCGGCTGCTGCCGGGTAGCCACCACTCTCACACTCACACACACACACACACACACACACACACACGCCCACTCAACAGCTCGCGAGATGGCGGCACTAGGCTCAGCGATCAAATTTCTACCCCCCCTTTGACCAGGTAACAGTACTGCCCAGTCACTGGCCCTGTGCTTGATAAGAGCACACACACACAATAAACTTATAACTGTGCTTTTCGACTCGCAACACGCGGAAACGCCGACGTCGCAGCAGCATGGCAAGTATTTGCTGCTGGCGCCAGCGATGGCTGCGCAGCACTTGAACAATTTTTCGCCGTCGTCGTGCTGTAAATCTAAGCGAGCGTCGCTGCTTCGTCGCTGCAACAGGACGAGCGAGAGCGAGAGAGAGAGAGCATGCCAACGCCAGCGCCGGCAACGTCAACGTCATCGGCAGCAGTGCAGACAGCTCGACTGCGGCCAATGGGGCCATAATGTTTGCCGGCCAGCCAGACATATGCATGCGCTGTTGCTCAAGGTCGCCGCCGTCGTCAGTTTCGGCGAATTCAGCAGCAAAGTGCACCGAAACGTAAGCAGCAAAGCGAATATAACGAAGCCTTGAACAGGTGCTGCTTACGTAGCTAGAAACGTATGTATATACATTTGCATGTGTATGTGTGTGTAGGTGATAATTGCAGTAGAATTGGTAAGCTGAATTATTTATTTTATTTATTTATTTAATATATTTATGTAGATAATATATTTTATATATATTTTATTTATTTTATTTTATTTATTTGCCCTCTTCTGCCATTGACCGGCTTGCAAATATGCACGGCGAATTTGTGTGTAGCGCAATGCGAATGCTATAATAATGATAACAATAATAATAAAGACAAAACGCAAAACATTGATGACGTTGAGGACAGCAGCGACGATTTACGATGACGTCGACTGCAGTGGGCGCTAGAGCAAGCGAGAGGGCAGATGCAGTAGGCAGCAGAACTATAACGGGTTGCTGTTGCTTAAGCAAAAATGAGAAAAGAAAACGAAAAAGAAAATGAAAAAATGAAATCACGAGCAAATAAGAACACAAAGCGCGCAATGAAGCAAAACGAATGAATAAAGCAAAGCAGAATCAAAGAAATTCAACAAAAAACGAGTTAAAGCAAGTAAGAGAGAGAGAGAGAGAGAGAGAGAGAGAGCGGGAGGGAGGGAGAGAGAGAGAGCAAGAGAGCGGCAGCAGCCACCCACAAGGCCCCGTCGTATAAAGATATCAATCACCAAAAAGAAAATGACAAAAACAAAAGCAAAATGAAATAAAATAAAAACCTTGTCCGGCCCCGCGCCCAACTTGGGCGTGGTGTGTGGGCGGTTTTAGAAGCAGCATTTGTGATAACGGCACTAACACACACACACACACACACGCATGTTTTGTCGATTTGTTGCTCTCTCTCCCCTCTTTCGCTAGCGAACACAATGGCCGGCCTTGCGCAACGCGCTCGCTTACTCATGCGGCTGTACGCTTCTGGCAGCCGCTGTTGCTGTCGCCGTCGCTGCCGCCTCGCCCCGTTTCGCCTTCTCTTTAATCTCGAGAGTCAGCAGAGTCCAAAGAGTCGCAGGCCCCGTTTCGTTAGCGGCAGGCACAACAAGTTTTTTTTTTCAGCAGGCGGCTGGCACCGATGACTAAATACACACACACACACACACACACACACACACACACACACACACACACACACACACACACACACACACACACACACACACACACAGAGAGAGAAAGAGAGACATGCACGAACATGTCTGCCCACATTAGCAGCTCAGCCCTAATACAACAGCAATTACAACAAAATATTAAGAAATTCATTAAAAAATATATATATATACATACATATATGTACATACATGCGTCATGTAACTGTAATAACTTTACACAAGTCGCTTATCTTTTACGCTCGCTCTCTACGTACATTTAGTGTGCGCTCTCTCTCTTTCTCTTGCTCTGTCTTTCAGCAAGCATGTCGCTCATACCCTGCTTTTCGCACGCTACGTTTACATTGCTGTTGTTGCTGTTGTAGTTGTTTTTGCCTTCTTTTTTCTTTTTTCGTTAATTCATTATTGAGGCCAATTGAATTTTTGTGTTGCTGTGTGTGTGTGTGTGTTGTATATATATATATATATATATATATATATATATATATATATATACATACATATATATTTGCATATACATACGTATGTATGTATGTATGTATGTATGTATGCCTGGCTAGCAGCGTGCTTGAATGAATGACGAACTGACGGTCCGACGGTCACGACGACCGTTCGCCTCGCTTGCTTTTGCTTGGCTGCCGGCTGACGAGGGCCCGGCAAGAGACTATGCAGCACGTTTAAATATGCGCATCGACGGCAGCCGACGGCAAACGAGCGAGCAACGAACGAGAAACAGCAACAACAGAAAGAGAAAAAACACAGCACACACACCCATAGACACATACACGCATAGCCCAAAATGACGGAGCGTTGCGTGGCAGCCGCAGCAGCAGCGACGGCGGCAGCGACGTCGCTATGCATGTATAGTGCCTCTCAGTGCCTGTGTGTGTGTATGTAAGCCAATCTGTGTACAAGTGTGTGCACAAGTAAATTGAATGAAGAAGAAGCAGCAGCAACAGCAGCCGTCGTTCGTGTCGCTACGAAGTTTGATGACGACAACATTTCGACTATGGCAAAGTCTAACTGTATGCACACACACACACACACACACACACACACACACACACACACACACACACACACACACACACACACACACACACACACACACACACACACACACACATACACACACACACACACACACACACGGCGGCCCCACCCACCAATACACTCACACAGCCCGCTAAACACTTTGCGCGCTCTTCGGCCATTTTTTTGCTTTTCTTTATGATTCTTTTTATTTTTGTTGTTGTTTGGGTCAGAAGTTCGTTGCGCCGGCTTCTTTGACACTCGGCATGCGCTACGCCTAAGACAAAGGCCTGCGTGGGCGCGAGGGAGACAGCAACAGTTTGCTCTCACCTGTGCGAATCAGAATCTATTGTTGTCTGGGACACTAAATTAGCCCAAACATACATATGTATATGCATGCATACATATACATTATGCTCATTGGTGTGCTAAGTTTGTGCCAAGTCGCGCGAATATCTAATAACAAACATGCCCTACATAAGGCCGAGCAGCGCACAATGCTGCCGGCGTCAAAGCCGACGTCAGAGAGTGAAGTTGCAGCTGACGTAGGCGCTGACAATATCAATAGCAATATCAATATCGTTCTGACGCCAGGTGGCAACACTGGCAGCAGCTGTCATCAAAGGATATTGAGAACGAACAATACTCATTATTGCTTTCATTTCTCTGTCAGGCTTAGCTTAGAAAGCTTACAACAAATTTACAAAAAATTTACAAAAATTTAGAAAAAGGCACAGCTCAAAGTCATTGTCGAAGAGCGCAAGCAGCAACAAAAAGAAGAAGCAGAAGCAGAACAGCTGCAACCCACGTGCAATAGCAAATGACAACTAGCGAGTGCGTGCAGTGAGCGCGAGCGAGACAGCGCATACCAGAGAGAGCCAGAGAGCCGAAGAGCGAGCGAATGAAAGTGCATGGGTGAGCTAGAAACTGTATGCATGTATGTATGTATGTGTGAGTGTGTAGGTGTGTTGAGAATTTATTAGGCACGTCTTCTGCTTCTTCCTTCACTGTTTTAGTTATTTTATTTGCATAGACAACAACAACAAATGATAAGCAAAAGATGTGAAATGTGATAATGAAGCAGACAGCAAAAACTTGCTCTAAAAGTTGTAATGCAATTGAGGATTATCAAAGGGAAGTGGACGAGAGAGAGAGAGAGAGAGAGAGAGAGGGGGGGGGGGAGGGGGGCAGCAAACCTGCTGTTGGCTGTTGTTTAGTTTAGTTCAGTTTTAAAGTAGCTAAACGTTCTCTGATTGTGGGCGAACGGATATCCGGCCGAATGCCGTCCAACCAGGGCCAAAGTGATTGGGGGACCCAGCCAGAGGCTAGCCAATAATTTGGAACAGCGAACAAACGCACACACACACTCACACAAACGCAAGCAAGGTTATGGCCATGTGTGTGTGTGTGTGTGTGTGTGTGTGAACTTGTAGTGAAAGCTAACTAAAGTTCTTAAAACTAGCTGACGATCTTCGCTATGAATGGGAATTGGTATTATATCGAGATACATCCAAATTGAGGGAATATATATGTATATATTACTATATATGATAGTGAATATATACATATATGATGCTGATTTATAGATAATACATATACATACATATGTATATTCATATGTCTATTTATAGTATATAGTCATATACATAGTTATAAAGGCATACCTATATACATACATATGTATGTATATATAGAGAAATATCCACAGAAAATAATCCAATCAATCAATCAATCAGCCATTCAAATGATCAATCAATCAGTCAGCCATTCAAATGATCAATCAATCAACTTTTTTTATTTAGTCAATCAGCCAAGCAGTCATCAGTCAATCGTGCAATCAACTATAGTTACTAACTCATTCAGCCAATCAGTCAATCATCAGTCACACTTTCAAGCAATACATCAGCCTATCAAGCTACTCAGTCATTCAATCATATAAGGTCTGACATCTGTCATATGTCATGCCATCAATCAATCATCTCACGATTTGGCAGTCAGTTAGCCAATCAATCAATCAATCAGTCAGTGAGCAGCGTCAGTCCATCAATCAGCTGATTATGCAATCAATCAGCTAAGCCATTAATCAGTCAGACATCTAATCAGTCAGCAGTCATTCAATCTACCTATCATAGCGTCAGTGAGTGGAGTCAATCAATCAATCATCAGTCAATAAGTATATTAGTCAATCAATTACTCAGTCTGTAAACTATGCAGTCAATCATTATCAATCGCTCAACTTATTGTTTGGTCAATCAGTCAATCATTCAGTCAGTTGGCAAATCAATCAATCAATTAATCAATCAATATGTCAGGCATTCAACCTGTAATCAATCAGTCAACGCATTGTGTGGTCAATCAATCAGTCATTCAGTAAGTTGGTAAATCAATCAATCAATCAATCAGTGAAGCCATCATTCAATCAATCAGTAGGCGAAGTCAGATAATCAATCACTCAATCTGCCAGCCAACTGTGAAGCTAATCAGGCTGTCAATCAATGCTGATACATGCATATATGTACATATGTATGTATGTACATATACATATGTACATACATATATATAAATACATATACATACATACATATGTATATACATAACCCACCATATACTAAACAGGACGCGTTCTCTGCCTTCGCCTTGTTTACCCGCTGTGCCACATGCCTCACACGCACACGCACACGCATGCAAACTCTCGTGCATGTGCCACGCCACCCCACCCCACAACTGGCAACACCCCCACTCCAACTCCCAATTCATGTTAATATCATATCGAGCTATTTGCAATGCACAAAATAGCAACAACTTTGGTTAGCTACCCAATCGCTCACACCGCATCGCCCATCGGGCATTCCCCTGCCCCGGCCCTGCCTATGTCCCCCTGCCATTTGCCATTGCCCAGCCGTTCGGTTCAACCGTTTCGTATCAATGGGAAAAGGCGAGCACACTCTCTCACTCGCACTCGCTCTCTCACACAAACACATGCTTAGCTCTGTTTACATAGCAAAGCGTGCACGAAACGGGGCCTCGCTTTGCTGCCGTTGTTCGGGTTGCCCGACTGAGAAAAAGACAAAAAAAGAAAAAACAACAACAAAATAACACAAAAAAAAAACAAAACGACGCTTATCGATGGCTGTGCGTGCTAGTGTATGTATGTGTATGTATATATGTATGCATGCATGTGCATGCATATACATATACATATGCATATTGCGCTTCAGCTGTGTGCGTCTGGAGTAGGCATGTACATATGTATGTATGTATGTATATATTTACTGACTTATATAGTATTGACATATACATATGTATGTGTGTATGTACATAGGTATATAAATTTTATCTATTTATATATACATACATATGTACATATTTATGTATATATTTATTTATATATGTACATCCATACACATATTTACTGTTTATATATCATTTATATATATATATATATATATATATATATATATATATACATATGTATTTATATACATACATATATAGTTAATCTATTTATATGTATATGTATGTACATACATACATATATATAAATGTATATTCATATACATACATATGTATGTATATTCTCTGTAATTTACGTAAGGGCAAACACCACAACCCTCCGACCGCCGTGCGTCCATTTTGGTATTCACAAAATACGGTAAAGGCCCAGCACAGCTGACTAATTAGCAAAACGCTGAGAAATCACGCACACACACATGCACACTCGCTCGCTCTCTCACACTCACACACACACACACACACATATGTACATAGAGACGTACGCACATGAATCTAATTTTAGACGCAGCTGCGAAACTAAAGCTCTGCTTAAATACACTAACTCACATCATAGAAGAAGCTGAGCTGAGGCTCAGGTAGCTGCGCGACGACATTTCTGCTGCTATTCTTCTTGTTGTTGTTTTTGGGAAAATGCATTCGAAGTGCGACCTTTTAGTGATGTGCAGCTGACGCCACCGTCGCAGTTTTTGCTTTTTACCGTACAATGGCCCAGCTAACAACAACAACACACAGAGGCACGCATTTACGAAGCGCTCTCGTGTCCGCTGTCCGCTATGTCGTCGTCGTCGGCAGCTGCTGTCTTGTCTGCTGCTGCTGCTGGCGCTGCTGCTGCCGAACGAAGCGGGGCCTTTCTTGAGCGCACACAGAGCTCACGAGTAACGAAAACTTCTTGCATATACATACAGAAAGGGAGGGAGCGATGAAAAGAGAGCGTGAGCTAATGAGACAGAGTGAGAGAGAGAGAGAAATAGAGAGAGAGAGCGCAAGCGAACGGGAGTGGGAAGGGAACGTGCACAGAGCCAGGGCCTGTGAGCTAGCGACTGCATGCTCTATACATAAGTCGTGTGACCGACCAGGCTGCCAAGCAGGCAGAGGCAGGGGCAGGGGTCGAGCCGGGTGGTGGTGTTGGTGTTGGTGCTGCTAGCGTTGTTAGCGGGGCGGGGTTAGCATGGCGCTGCCAAAAATAGAGACGCCCCCGCACACTGTAAGCTGTGCTGCCCCAAAATATACATACACACACACACACACACTGACACCCACACACACACAGACGCTCGGTGGCTGTGGCGTATTTGACCCACGCTGCAGCCAAGGCACACACAGCATAGGAGAGCCAAAGCCATAGCACTAAAGCCAGCGTCTGACGCAGCCGTCGACGTCGCCGCCAGCAGCCTAGCTCTATGTGCTTGAATCGTACATGGCTTAAGCTTTGCTTGCACTGTGGTCAGAAGCTTAAGATAATTGAATGAAATTAAATTCATGAGTTGTAGTTAGGCAATGGAAATAATTATATATACTTTTGCATATATGTATATATTTATAAATAAACATACATATACCATAAATAGCAAAAAAAAAAAAAAAAAATATATATATATATATATATATATATATATATATATATACACTGCTGGTCATAGGTTAGACGCACCACTTTTTTTTTCAATAAGTGCTTATATTTATTATTAGGCAAGTATTACTTGCCCCAAATAATTTTTTTATCGAAGTTCGAATCTTATTCGAAAAACATCTGTATATAGTTGGTTGATTTGCGAAAAGATAACTTTGCATTCGAAGACTCTAGAAACTTCAATGCAATTATATGGCTTATCAGCTGGTCAATGGATTAGACGCACATCAATTTTTCAAGTTTTGTGTTAAAAAGTGCAGCTATTTTGCTCAAATAAAAACTAAAAATTAAAAACTGAACTATTTTCAAGCAATGTTAAGAAAAAAAAATGGGGAAAGCTACCATATTTAGCTTATTGGAACGTCAAAAAGTGGACTTCTTACACTCACAGGGATTATCAAATCGAAATATTGCCAAACAAATAAAACGCAGCTCCAGAACTATCGACAGATATTTAGGAGATCCGGTGGCTTATGGAACACATTTTAAAGCGCGAAAACCAGCGCTGGCTCCACGGGAAAAACGTAAAATTGTTCGTTTTGCTTCAAATTCGCCAAAGTCATCAGGGAAGATTAAGGAATTAGCCGGTGTAAACGCAAGCCTGTTAACTGTTTAGCGTACAATAAGAAATGCACAACATCTTAAGCGTCTTAAAATGAAGAAAAAATCACCTCTGAATGCTATACGTAAAGAAAAACGGCTTCAATATGCCAGAGAATACATGGCGTGGACTGTTCAATCTGACACTCGACTGAATGACTGGCGTTCAGTTGTTTTTACTGACGAAAAAAGTTTTAATTTGGATGGTCCAGATGGTTTTCATTACTATTACCATTATTTGCGAAAAGATAATCTGTATTTAAGTCGCCATCGCAGCCGTGAAGGTGGAGTTATGGTATGGGGTGCCCTCACGTTTTATGGCCCGATTGAACTATTTATTATAGACCAAAAGATGACCGGTGAGCGCTTCAAAACTTTGTTGCAATCCGCATTTCCTAAGGTTAAAGTTCTCTTCGGACCGTTGCCATGTATTTTCCAACAGGATAATGCACCAATCCATAATGATCGAGCTGTGAAGTCGTTTATTGCGAGTGAAAATGTTCAGATGATTAGTTGGCCGCCGTATTCTCCAGATCTCAACATTATTGAAAATGTCTGAGGATGGCATTCTAGGAAAGTATATGAAGGAGGAAAACAATATGAAGACAAAGAAACACTAACTGCAGCAATAAAACTAGCCTGGAGCCAAATTTCACTAAGTTTCATAGATTCCCTATTTCACTCCATGAAGGACCGGCTCTATGAGGTTATATCAAACAAAGGAGGCAGTACTCATTACTGAAATAATTTTTTTCTTCTTCCCTATAAACTAAATATTTAAAAAAAATTAACTTTACATTTTACAATTACCAATTTTTTTTTTATAAATTAATTTGTTAAAGTGCGTCTATTCTAGTGACCAAGAAAAAAGTGCCTTTTTTTGAATAGCTTCAATAAAATGTAAAAAAAAAAGATTTTAGTAATATTTCAATTTTTTCCAATTGCTTACTTGAAGAGGCATTGAATAACTAAGGTTTTTGTGTATAAGTTTTTTTCCTATTGTTTTTCAAATAAAAGTTATAAACCAAATTTTAAAGCAAGTAGCGTTGCGTCTAACCTATTGACCAGCAGTGTATATATATATATATATATATATATATATATATATATATATATATATATATATATATATATATATATATATATATATATATATATATTTTTTTTTTTTTTTTTTTTTTTTTTTTTTTGCATCCTATTTATGGTATATGTATGTTTATTTATATATATTCTTTTTTATATTCTATATACATATGTATATATTCTATATATATTTATAAACACATTTGAGCTAATTAAATTGTTATCTATCTTTCGCTCGAATTGCACCACTGTAATTGTAGTAGATGTAGCTAGCAGCGCCGCTTAGCTAGTCGATAGAAGAAGTGCAGGAGGGGGTTGCAAGGTGTGCGGTTGCGAGCAAGGCAGCAGCAGCAATTCGGCAAAATGCTCGTTGCATGTTCGTGCCTCTGCAGCCGCTGCTGCTGCTGCTGTTGTTGTTGTTGTTGGTGCTGCTGCAGCGCCGGCAGTAGCAGCGAGAGCTCTATGTATTTTGTATTTCTTTTTGCTCTATTGTACGCGTGTGTGTGTATATGTATGTATTTGAGTGTATACACACACAAAGCTGCTGCGCTGCTGGCGTCGCCGTCGACGTCGTTGCTGTATATACACATGCACACAGCCAAACGCACACACACAGAGGCGCGCGCGCACTTACACACACACGCACACATTTTTCAGTTGACTTCGTTGAAATAATTTTCGTAACAACGATCACACTCGTTTGTGTATTGCGAAGACGGGAGGACGTCTCGTCGCAGTCCGCAGAGCAAAAAGCAGCGTTTTTTTTTTAGCGTCGTTTGTCGCCGTCGTCGTAGTAGGCGTCGCGTCGGCGGTATATTATAATCAACAAACAAAACACAACAATATACACATATAAAAAATATATATATTTCAAAAGGAATATTATATTCGACAAAGTACATTTGTATATAAATGTAATAAGTGCAAACAAGCAGTGATTATGCCGTTGTGTCGATTTTTTTTCCAAGTTCTTTTTTCAAAAATATACCAAATTGTAAGTGAACAACCCAATATAGTGCAATATACCAATATATATGTACATATATAAGTATATATAACGAAGATGTGTGCGTGGGTGTGCTGTGAATGCAGCTTAGTTTATACAAATGTTTGACAGTTGCTTGTAAAAAGAAATTTGCAAAACAGAAAGCAAAAAGAAGAGAAGCAGCAAAGAAAGAAAGAAGAAAAAAAAACTGGCAGTAGCAGTTGCTGCCGCCCGCTATACAGCAACGCATACCACATAAACAACAACAAAAAGTGCGCGCGAAAGAAACAGCACGATATACAAACAGCAACAACAACAATAACAGCAGCAGCAGCAGCAGAAAAAAAGTTGAAAAGCAACAACAAAATAACATCAACAACATAGCCAGCAAGCAGCACGTTTTGTTGTTGTGTGAGTGTATGTGCGTATGCATGTCAGAGAGAGAGAGAGAGAAAAGAGAGTGAGTGTACATATGTGTGAGTGTGGCCAACGGCCGCACCAGTGTTGCCATATCTGTGTCAGCTGAGCGCTGGCGCATGCCGGGCACAAACTGCTAGAAAGAGAGAGAGAGAGAGAGTGAGTGAGTGAGTGAGTGAAGTGAGAGATTGAGTCTTGAGTCAATTTGCTGTCAGTTCGATTTGATGTTTTTTTATCTCAATTTTTTTTTTGCTGAGTTTGATTTGTGCTTATAAAAAATACATATTTTTTTCTTCGGCTAATTGCAGCATTTGAAACATGAATTAAAGCTGCAAATGTAAACGGCAAAGTGAGAAAAAAAAAGAAAGTAAATAACGTATATAAACAGAGAGTGCGACCGTGAAAGAGAGCGTGCGAGAGAGAGAGAGAGAGAGCTAGCGCCATGTCCAGCAGCGATGATGTGCAGATCACCAGCGTGATCGATGCCAATGGGCAGCCGTTGCCGCTGCACGGCAACAGCTTGGGCGGTGCGCTCGGTCCGCCCGTGAAGCAGGAGGACGACGCCGAGATACGCGAATTGGCGGCCAAAATGAAGGAGCAACAGAAACAGCAAGCGGCCCAGCAGGCCAGTCGCCAGGCAGCCATGCAGCATGCTAATGGTGGCCCAGTGGCTGGCGGAGCGGGCGGTGGTTCGGGCATGCAGCCACCGCTGACCAATGGCAATGGCCAAACCAATATCATGAGCTACCTGTCGCGCCACCAGAAGCTACCCAACGGCACCATGCAGGTGGTGCCCGCCCTGGCGGCCAATGGCCGCTCCAATGGCGCGATCATGGACAACAGCAACGAGAAGAAGTCGTCGGGCGGCGGTCCGTGCGACGAGGAGTCGATCAAGGGCCACTTCGGGTGGGCGCAGTTCGGGAAGGTATCGATTCCCTACATATACAGACAATCGGAGAAGTACTGCTCGGTGCGCATGATCGAGCTGAAGCTGCTGGGCAAATATCTGAACTGCCTCCATCCGGACATCTATTCCAGCTGCACGTGCGTGCGCAGCTATTATATCACCGACGCCGAGGCCCGGCTCTTCATCGAGATCAATCACAAGCACTGCGACGGCGAGTTCGGGAGGGACATCTTCACCCAGAAGGATTTGGTGGTGCGCCTCAGCGATGCCTCCAAGTTCTATCAGTTCCTGGACATATGCTATCGCAAGCTGGTGGCGGGCAGCAAGACTCCGTCGGAGAAGTGCGGATTCATACGCATCAACAAGGAGTCCGTGGTGCCGTACACCGTCCGCAACAGCCAGCAGGTGGTGCCGCTCTTCTACTTCGAGGGCGAGACGGAGAACCTGAAGACCAAGGCGGAGCTGCTCAACGGCTGGGATCTGGCCTATCTGAAGTTCTGCTGCAAGGTCCAGGGCATACGCAACGAGCTCTTCTCCAGCGAGAACGTCGCCGTCATCTCGCTGACCGACATCAAGAGCTACTTCCCCAATGGCACCGAGTTCGAGGACTACTGGCCCAGCAAGGTGGTCGACTCCAATCTCCTGATCGGCAATCGGGCGAATGTCAACAATTCCGTGAACTGGACTCGCCAGCCGTCGGCGCCGCCGCCCAAAATCTCAGCCAGCGTCAACAGCAGCAGCGCCGTCAACGTGCAAAAGTCGCAGCAGCAGCAACAGCAGCAGCAGCAGCATTCGACAGCCGCCGCTGCAGCGGCTCAGCAGCAGCATTTGATGAAGCAGCGCGCAGCCGTCGCTGCCGCTGCCGCTGCCAACGGCGTCGCTAACGGCAGCAACTTCCCATCGGCCGCTGCTGCAGCCGCTGCGGCAGCGGCCTTCAACACCCACGCAGCTGCAGCGGCCATGCTGCAGAACCAGGGCAACACACGGATGCTGACTCAGGCCACGGTCCAGGCGCTGGCCAGCGGCGGCTGGATGAACAGCCAGAACAATGTGCCGCAGCTGCACGTCCAAATGTTGGTGAGTAACTGTAACTGTAACCTAGGAATGTCAGTAGTTCACGATAGTTGTGGGGGTGGCGGTTGGTCGATCAAAGAGCGTGGAACTAGTTCAGCTGCAAGGAGCTCACATTTTGAATTATTTAAATTTATATATAAACTATACCTTTATCACAGCAATTCATTTTTCATATTTAAATGTATACAATCTATACAGAAATGTACCTTTATCACAGAATTATCAACAGAATTGTACCATGTACCATTTAAAACTTTTTTGTGGTACACTTGTAGCACACATATCCAGAAGCGCAACAGAAACATACTCTCTCTCACACACACAGACAGACATCACGACTGGCAGTGTTGCCATTTCCGCTTTTTTCCAGTCAGATCTGGCTTTGAAGTCTAATTGCAGGAAGCTAGAACTCAATGACCTTATTTTAGCTGAAAATATGAGAAAATGTAAAAATTTAAAAGATTATATATGTACATATAAATATATTTATAGTTTTGATGTGAAGTATAAGCAAGAATACAATAATAACATTAAAAAAAAGATCAATATCAAAATCGACCAAATCTTGAAATGTTAAATGATTTCAATTAGATTGATTGAATTTTTAGCGCTTTTTCGCCTTTCTGCCCGTTAAAAACTGCTTTTTTCCTTTAAAAAACTTGGCAACACTGCGCATCACTGGCGCATGTGCATGTGAATGTGCGTGTGTGTGCGTGTCGATGTACGAGTGGAGTACATGTGTTTGTCTGCGTGCGTGCAAAAACAGTTCATTAATAAATGATTTGACGATTAGCTTTCGTTGTTGTTTTTTTTATTATGGCAACACTTGTTTTGCTTTTATGCATTTGTTTTGCAAATAAACATATTGATATATGTATATGTAGATACATAGAGAGATATAGAGCGATGATAGACTTGTGAACTATTTGTCCTTTGGTTAATCATTTGTGTTGTTTAATTTGATTGCCAGGCAGAAAAAGCAAAAGAAATTATAGTTTTACTAGCTTCATAGTCAAAAATAAATTAGACAGCACGTGATCTTGTTTTTGGTATTCGTGTTTACTTCTCTGCCACGATCACAGGCAAAACGAAAGTCAAGTTCAAACAAACCGTTCAAGCTATTCAACTGTTGAGCGTTCGAACTGCGGTCACAGTTCAGCTGCTCTGCTGCAGAGCGCAACCGTTTAGCTTGCTCTATTCATCAATGAAATGTTGGTGGTTCCGTCTTGCACTCGTGTTATCGATAAGTCAAAGGAAAGAACGAAAGATATGAGCCAGCAGCTGGTGTGCGTGTGCAAGGGCATAAGAAATTAATTAATAAAGGATAACTAGTAAAAAGAAGAAAGGCATATTTAGTAGCCACACTTGCATAGATAATATATTGTGACTTTGTGTGTGTATGTATGTATGTGTGTGTGTATATGTGTAGGTATATTTAGCAGATTTTTTCTTCTCACAGTTTGGCAATAGCAGCCCAGCCGCAGCAGCTTAGAAACTGGGTCACACAGACATACATACATGCATACGTATGTGAGCTTGCACATACACACACGCTATGCTCTCGCTGTGGCTAAAGTTGTTTGCTCGAGCAAACATAGGCACGTGTGTGTGTGTGTGTGTGTGTATATATGTTTGTTTCTGTGCTTGGCAACCTGTTGAGGTTTATTTTATCTCGCGCTCATTCGCTCACATGAGCTTATTACAATAAATGTTGTTTTTGTTTTTTTTTTTTCCACCATTCTTATTCTCTCTCTCTTCCTCTCTATTTGCAACCTGTAGGCGCAGCAAACGCATGCGAATGCAAATCGCGGAGCCT
>JAWNPL010000107.1:95000-125000 GCA_035047545.1 Drosophila paranaensis | reverse complement strand
GGTGCTGGTCCCGGCAACGGCAACGGCAACAGCAATTGTGTTAACGGTGGTGCGAGACAAAAGAGTGTTATATGCTCGACGAAATCGAATGCCTTGCCGATGGCCATATTGTCGCTCTCCGGGAGTGGTGTCGGTAGTGGTGGTGCGCGTCAGAAACAGCAATCGATTAGCGGGTACGGTCGTCAGTCACACAGTCACAGTCACAGTCAGAGTCACAGTCAGAGTCACAGTCAGCCATTTAGTATCAGTGGTGTCGCTGGTGGTGGCAATTGCCATTTGGATATGGGCATTGCCAGCACCACAATCACGCCCAGCACAACGCCCACTGACGTTATCGATTTGTCTTCATCCCGAAGGTCGTTAGCTGCCTCAACATTCCACCAGCAGCAGCAGCAGGCCGCCGCAGCCGTGCAGCAGCAGCAACAGCAGCAGCAGGCTGTGGCCGCTCAGCACCAGCGCATGTCCGCCGCACTGGCTCATCACGCCCAGCACCTGCAGCAGAATGGCGGACACGGCAGCAGTGGAGGCGGCGGCGGTGGGTCGTCTGCCTCGAACGGCGGCAGCTCGTCCGGCGGCAATAACAATTCGAGTGCGAACAGCGCCTCGATGCATCTGCAGCGGCACGCGGCGCTGGCGGCCGCTGCGTGCGCCAGTGCGTCCGGCGGGGATGGGGCGCATCGGCTGTCCGTCATACCGGAGATCCAGACGAGCAACATGAACCCGACGCCGTACAAGGTGCGCAAGGTGTGCGTCGACAAGCATCTGGTGCCCTGCATCAACATGAAGGCCTACAATGAATCCGAGCAGCTGATGACCCTCACCGAGTTCCAGAAGAACTTCTTTCCCTCTGTCGCACTCGATCACTGCAAGCGTCTGATTGAGGCGCTCGGCGTCGAGCTCTACAAGGCGAATCGGTAAGTGGACAATAGGCTATAAGCTATATGGAGATATGTATAAAAGTGGCGAGTAGAATGCGAGCGAGTAAAAGGAACGAGTAAAAGGAGCGAGTGAGGGTAGCTGCTAGTGCAGGTGGCGAGTAAAGGTAGCGAGTAAAAGGAGCGAGTGAAATGGAGAGAGTAAGGGTAGGTACTAGCGAGTAAATCTAGCGAGCTAAAGGGACGAGTAACGATAGCGAGTAAAAACAAGTTTATGAGGAGGTTATAAATTAAGAGAGAGAGAGAGAGAGATAGGGAGAGAGAGAGAGAGAGAGAGATAGGGAGAGAGAGAGAGAGAGAGAGAAAGGCAGCTAGCCAAGAAAAAGAAGAAGAAAAATAGGATAAGAGCAAAGAGTAAAAGAAAATCTGGAAATGGGGAACGGAATATAGAGTTATAGCCAAGTAGACATATAGTAAATAGAGTTATATATCATAACAGAGTAAACTAGCGAGTGAGAGTAAAGACTGTAGTGCGTGAGAGTAAAAGAAGAGGAGAATATGTGGATCAAGGGTAGTGAAAAAATAACGAGTGAGCAAGTAGAAGTAGCGAGTGGATACAGTGAATAGCAGTGGAGTCAAATCGAATAGCTAGTGAAAGCAAGCGCCAAAAGTGAGGCTGTGTAGGGTATGTAGCTGACAGAAGTAACGAGTAGCATTAGCGAGTGAATACAACGAATAAACATAGCGAGTAAAAGGCAGAACGAAAGAGTAGCCGAAGAGAGCAGGGCCACAAGTGTTAGCTTATGTATGTCATGTAGTTGGCTAAACTAGCGAGTAGAAGTAGCGAGTGAATACAACGAATAAATGTAGCGAGTAAGAGAACGAAACAATGATGAAACCATTTACTAATTATGTAACTTACACCCTCCCTCTCCCTCTCTCCCTCTCTCTGTCTCTCCCTGTGCTGGCCAACACAGTCGACAGGTGCAAATACTGATGGAGTACGATCGTTCCTACAATGAGAATATGCCGCTGGTGCAGGTGCGCGACATCATTAAGTACATGACGCAGTTGACATTCATGACACGCCAATCGGAGCAGCCGCCGTCGAAGCGCACACGCACGAGCTAGGAATTAAGCTGGGGAGCACAACATTTGCCGACGACAACAACAACAACACCATCAACGACAGCAACAGCGGCAGCAGGAGAAGCAGCAGCAGCCGCAACAGACAACAACAACATAATGACAACAACAGCAACATCATCAACAACAACAGCAAAACAAACAACAACAACAACAACAACAGACAAACAACATAAGACAATACCCGCATCACATCATCACATGGCTCATTTGGCACCGCCACCAGCACCACAACAACATCACCATCATCACCAGCAGCAGCAGCAGCAACATCATCATCAGCAACAGCAACAGCAACAGAAACAACAACAGCAGCAACAGCAACAACAGCAACACTATCAACAAACACCAACACACAGCAGCAACACATACGAAATGTTGTACTCCCACAACCAACAAACGCAGCACCGCCCGCACCCGCAGCCAACAGCAGCCGCAGCAGCAGCAGCCGCAGCAGCAGCAGCAGCAACACGCCAGCAACAGGAGCAACAGCGTCAGCTCAAGAAGCGGCAACACGCCAGCAGCAGCAGCAGCTCCGCCAGCAGCAAGGGTAATCGCACCGCTGCCCAGCAAATGGCCGAGGCGGAGCACGCCTATCTGTCCACGCTGTATGGCAAGGCGGCGGCCAATATGCTCAGTCCGCCGCTGAGCGGCGCCCAGCAGGAGGCGCGTCGCAGCAGCGCCTTCGACTGGAGTCTAGGCACGCAACAGCAGCAGCAGCAGCAGCAGCAGGACATGGCCGCCAGCCGGCACCAGCAACAGTTGCAGCAGCAGCAGCAGCAACAACAGTTGCAACAGCAGCAGCAACAACAACAACAACAACAACAGCAGCAGCAGCGCGCTCGTCGCGCTGCTCCACTGGAGGCGGCCAGCACGCGCGTCGCGGCTGTGGCCGCAGCCGCCGCGGAGCGTCAGCAGCGGCAGGCGATCATGCATCGGCGGCATAGTATCTGTGCCGCTGGCATTGCCAGCCTGTCGCCCGCCTCGTCCACGCACTCCTCGTCGACGGCGGCGTCGCCAACGGCTGCGGCCGCCGCCCTGGCAGCGGCCTCCTACTATGGCGCCTTCTCGGCGCCCTATCACCACATGAATGCGGCGGCGGCGGCGGCAGCGGCGGCTGCGCACCACCACGCGCATGGGCAGCCGTCGCCGACGATCTATCCGCCGACGCCGCCGCCGTCGGCGCCCTGGGTGCATCCCTGGTATGCGGGCGATGCCTTCTGAAAGGACTCGCGCGAGCGCCTGCACTCACGCACGCACGCACGCAGATGATGAAATTGTGTAAATTAAATAGTCTATGCCTAAGTTTATTTATTAATTTGTTTCGCTATAACAATCTTTTTTTTTTTTGTATTTTTTTTTCGTAGCTCTAAGTAGGTTAACTAATTTTCTGGGCATAATATGCCGCAAAAACAAGTAAGCGATGATTGTTTATCGATAGTTACACGAAGCGAAGTAAATATATCTAAATATATATAAATATATATATTTATCGATGACAGCGCCAACAGCACTCAAGCCAAACAAACTATCGTTCGTTTTGCAAAACAAAAACAATTTCAAACTGAGAACTCAAAGAACTGATTACATTAAAGCCACAACTTAAACAAAACAAGCCAAAACGAAATAACTTTAGCATTCTTCAAGGTCAACACACACACACATACACACACAGACACACTCACACAAACTTCGGTTTGAATGCGCGCGCGCTGTCCGCTCGCAATTAGCAAAAAAAAAAAAAAAAAAAAAAAACAAGAAAAAATATATAAATAATAATAAAAAAATTTACTGAAAAAGAAAAAAAAACAAAAGCAAAACAAAAAAAACATTTACCGACTGCATAGTTTATAAATTAAATTCATTTTTCATGTGTTTACGCATAAATAAATAAATTATATAAAGTCATTAACATTTAATTCTAAGCAAGAAATTCAATTTCTTGCAAAAACTACTCGTAAACAAAGATAAAGATAAAGCAAAAGCATAAACATCATTCAAATTGTACTATATAAAGAAATTCATATGCAGTTTGTGTCGAGCTCTCATCGTCGCAAGCAATGTTAAAATATGTTCCATATAAGCAACAAGCAACTACTTATGTACTTTGTAAATTAACAATATCCAAGTCTTAAAATTGATTATAAACAAAAACAAACACAAAGAACAAAGCGAAAACAAAAGGAAAACGCAAATGAAGTATATATGTTAAAAACATAAAAAAAAAAACAGAATTAATATTGCTTATGTTATACAATATATATATGTATATATATATATATATATATATATATATGTGCACATATAGATATATGTGTGCGTATATGTGTAATAAGTTAAATGAATATCCGTTTTATGGATTATTTGGCAAAGAACAAGCATATTTATTTGTATTAAACAATTTTTGTATTCTAACTTTATATATATGTATCCACATATATATATATACTAGACATATATTTTTTTGTGCTGTTATTAAATTAGATTTTTTGGGTAAATATGAATTTTAAGAGATTTCAATTTCGTTTTTTTTTTCTTCAGTATATATCTCTATATATAGACATTTATATATTTTTATTGTTAGTTGAAGCCGTCAAAGTATTTATAAAACACAATATATATATACATATATATTATTTTTTTCCTGTTTATTACTTTTATTTAAAGACCAACAGAAAATAAAATTTACTACATGAACTTGCAGCAAAATTAAGCAAAATAAATTTTAAAGAAAAACAAGAAATGCTATAAAAAATCCAACTGAAACCTGTTTATTCAACTGAACTGCTTGGCGGGCTTTTTCGAAATTGGGCTCTGTTGGCAACGCCATGGCATTGCGCCGACCGTGCCGCTTTATATCGATAGGGGCCTATCGATATGTCGGCAGTAAATGCACAGCCTGGCAAATGCAACCCTGTACTGCGGCCAGCCAACAACACATTCATATCAATAATAATAATAATAATAAAACGCAACGCACGGCCCCGAGGCGTCGCTAAACACCGTCAACGCAATGGGCTTTCCGCGCATTCTGAGCAAGAACAATAAAATCTATACGAAACTCGGTGAATTTTGCCTGTCGGGCGACAGCTTCTGGATCGTCTGCCACACATGCCAGGAGGAGCTGCAGACGCAGGACGCCTTCTGGAAGCACATCCAGGATGAGCACAATTTCCTGCACGGCCTGACCAAGGTAAGCGACTGCAGCACGAACTGAACGCACCTGCACAGGGCTATCTCTTGCCCTTTGTTTGCTCTGCTGACAGCACAGTTGTTTTGGCGCCCAAAATGTTTGCTCTCATGTATTTCGTGTTTTGTGTGGTCTCTCTGTGTGTGTGTGTGAACAGGAGCACGGGCGCAGCTCGAGCTATTGTTTGTCGGATGTGGAGGCGGCGGCTGCCACGGGTGGCTCAACAGGGCTGCCGACGAGCATGCCCCTGCCGCTGGCCTTGTACCACTGCCCCAAGTACAGCGAGGACGACCAGGAGCAGGACCAACAACAGCAGCAACAACAGCAGCAGCAACAGCAGCAGCAACAGTTGCAGCTGCAACAGCATCAACAACAGCAGCAGCAGCGGGATGCTGCCAAGGATCTAGCCGAGCTGCACGCAGTGGCCGTTGCCGCTGCTGGCGACCACAGCGCGCGCAGCAGCAGCAGCAGCGGCGGCGGCGGCGGTGGCGCTGGCGGTGGGAGCAGCATCGATATCAAAGTGGAGCCGGCCAGCCTGAGCCTGCCGCCGGACATGCAGGCGGCAGCCGCAGCAGCAGCTGGGAGCAACGCCAACACCACAATTTACCACTTGTCGCAGCTGGTGCCGGTGGCGGTGCCAGCGCCCGTGGCGCCGCCGCCGCCGCCGCCCGCGACCTCCTGCTTCGTGAACGCGGGCACGGCGACAACAACGACGAGCGCGACAATAGGAGCCACAGCGACACCGCCGCCGCCGCCGCCACCGCTGACCCACGCCACCACCCTGTCCGGCCCGGTGGTGGGCAGCGGCAATCTGAATGTGAATGTGAATGCGGCTGCGGCTGCGGCCGCCGCCGCTGTGGTGCTGCAGCAGTCGTGCCTGCCGCTGCTGGGCGGCGGGCAGGAGCTTCTCCCAAAGGACTCGAATAGCACCACGGCCAGTGCGAGCAGCGCCGTCTCCTCGGACGACGGGGAGCGCTGGTACATCTGCGATTACGGCACCTGTGGCCTCAAGTTCAAGTACAAGTCGCGCATGGAGCTCCACCGGGTGGTGCACAGCAAGGAGCGCCGGTTCAACTGTGATATGTGCAGCGCCTCCTTCAAGCAGTCCTGCAACCTGTCCACGCACCGCAAGAAGAAGCACTTGATAAGGGGCATGAAGAGCGAGCTGCTGCCGCAGCGCTTCTAGTGGCCCACGTGACCACGCCCCACCCCCCCCCCCCCCCTCACCCCGCTGCCTAAGGACCAAATGCAACACCAACTCCAACCCGAATCCCTAGCCGTATTCCTTTATGCACTATAATCCCAAACCCAAACCCAAGTCACCCAAGTCTAGGCCATATACTATATATATATATATATATATATATATATATATATATATATATATATATATATATTTTTTTTATCTTTTTTTGTTTTTTGTTTTTTTATTTTTTGACCTAAGTTTTAGGCCTTAAGCATAAACCAACACACAAATATTTGTCAAATATTTGTCTTGACTTTAAGTTTTAGCACCTGTCCACTGTCCATCGTCCCTCCCCCACCCACCACCACCACCACCACCACCACCACCCACTCCCCAGTTAGTCTTAAGCATATGTTTAAGTGAGGTTATGTTAATCTCTATATGGGCATAGCAAATTGGTGTACTTAAGCCGATTTTTGGACAGTGCACGAGCATGTATGTATGTGTCTCTGTATATGTATGTGTATGTGTACACATACGATTATGTTCTTATAGCTGTAAATGCAAATTTTTATGTAGTCGTTAAGCAAAGGACTTTACCGTTAATTATTAAGCGTGTACTCGTAAGCAGCCAAACTTAAGAAGAAGGAGAATGAGAGATGAGGATGAATCAAAATGATGTATAAAAATAACAGTGAATGGAAATGCCGTTAGTCAACAGTTGTTAGCAATTACATATAACGTTAACGTTTTTATTATCGAAACTATGTCAAACAATGCGATCAATCCAGCAAGAAAAACAAACAAGCAAAAACCAACAACAGCAAAATACATACCTTAATGATTGTTCAGCTAACGGTGCTTGCGTACTTTCTTTATGGGGTGGCGCTGCTCTAAATACCCTTTTTATTTTTATAGCGGGGCTTTTGTCACTCTGCTGCCACTCTTATATTTCCCTCGAAAAGTCCTCGTTGGCTTAGCCTTGGCTTGTTCTCCATCACATAATAATGGCTGGTTTGCGTCTGTACTGTAGGCTGGTTGCAGTCTGGTTGCTGTCTTTGCTGCGTATTTTTAGTACACCGTTTCCGTGACTCTGCCAATTCGCCGAAACTGTGTCCTTGGTGCTATAAAACAGAAAATGGCCATTTCTATTTTAAATTTAAATTCAAAAAAATATCTATATGCAGCTCTTATACGAATTGCTTGAAGTAGACAACAAAAAAATACTAAATAAATAATAGTAAGAATAATAAAAATAATCATAATAAAAATAATAATAATAATAATAATAATAAAATTAATAATAAAAATAAAAATATTAATATTAAAAATAATACAAATAAATATAATAATAATAAAAATAATAAAAATAAAAATAATAATAATAATAGTAAAAGTTATCAAAGTGCAAAGTGAATCTAAAACTGTATTTTGACTTTCACACGATCGATTTGAATACTGTTCTAAATTTAAAGCAACCTTCAACATAATTACACACACACACATGCAAAAGCTGAATGCTACAAGAGAGCTGCCGACCTGAAGACTCTTCAATTTCAATGAACGAATGAGCATGTTTAAATATAGATATGAGTATGTATGCATGTGTGTGTATTGCTGTGCGTGTGAATGGCTGAGTGCCGATGTGTTTGAAAGCACAGTGAAGAGGAAGAGCGGCACACTCGCAGACACTGAGAAGGAAGGCGCAAATGAAGCGGAAATTGGGAATGTGTGCAGCAAACGAATGCACGCACTAGATTTTTGAAAGGTTTTTTGTGTTGATGTCTGTGCCACACATACACACACACACACAAGCGCTCGATATGTGTGCCTCTGACTCATTTAAGCAGATACAATCAGCTGCACACGCACACAGCTTGAACTTGAGCTGCTGGCCCTAAAAAGTATGCTACATTAGTTGTTCAACAAAAGGAGTCAGTTGAGTCGTTCGCTCGCTCACTCGCCTGGTTCATTATCGCTTCTTTTTGGTTCATTATTGATTCCTTGCGGCTCCAGTGCGTCCCGTTATTATTCATTTTGTTTTTTAACAATCAATTTGCAACAATAATTGCATTTAACAGCAAACAATATGCATATTAAGAGCAACAACATGAAGCAAACCCATTATACTGCGCGACACTCTGCCAGCGAGAGGGGGGCAGAGCGCGAGAGCGAAGGGGTTTATGCATTGTGCTGTGGGCCAGTTCATGTAAAAAGAAGAAACATTTTATTAACTGCAATCAAAATATATATATAAAGATGCTGATACAAAAAAATATGTAGAATAAATAGTAAACATTTATTTATTATTTTATTTATTATTCAATTTATTATGTAACATTATTTTAATATAGACAAAAATATAGAATAAATAATATAAATTTATTTACTATTTTATTCATTTTTTAATAAAAAATTATTTAATTATTAAATTATTTAATTTTTTTTTCAGTTTTAAAAATGTTCAGCTTATAAATTATATTTTATGTCATTCGCTAAACAAACTCAAGTTAAAACGCTGAGTTGGAGTTGGCGTGGGAATGGGAGCTTGAACTGCTTAAGTTCTTGAAGTTGCAGTTGCTTAAGCACTCACTCACTCTCCCTCTCACTCGCCCTCAGCCAGCTCGCTCAACAAGTGCGAGAGAGAGAGAGAGAGAGAGAGAGAGAGAGAGAGAGTGAGTGAAACGGAGATAATGTGTAATTAGGGTCTGGCTGCATCGAAGTGCTCAAAATTAAAGCCACTGCGAAAAGATTCATCCACTAAAAAGTTGCAATTAAAAGCGCAACAATATGTACAGTTTGTGTGTGTGTGTGTGTGTGTGTGTGTGTGTGAGAGAGAGAGAGATAGAGTGTGTGTGATATGCTGGATTAAGAGCAAAACCCGGCGAAATCAAATTGAATTTCAGCTTGTTGCAGTGTTCAGTTTACTCTGAATAATCAGTTTTGATCAGGCAACCAGTTGCATGCGCAGGCGGGTATGCACGACTGCACTATGATGCATATTGACACAAATAATGATAAATATATATAAATAAAATATATAAATAAAGCAACAAAAATCATTCAAATCTAGATTTATATTTTGTGAGCCACTGATTCCATTTGACTAATTCATTATGGTTTCGGCTGCGAACCGGTTCAATTTTGTCGACTAATGAAAATTGTTGTTGTCAACTGGTTTTTATTGTGAGCTAGTTTAATTTAATAGTTCCGATTCTTGCTGCGAGCTGGTTCCATTTGATTTAGAACTAGTTCCACTTGATTTACTATTTGAAGCTCTTATAATGAATGGTTTATATTTGAATTAGCTACATTAATTCTAATGAACTGGTTCCATTCATGGTTCCATTTGAATTATTTAAATTGTTTTTACGAACTGGTTCCTTTTCCATTATAGCTAGCTCTATTTGATTTGCTCATTAAGACTCTGACTACGAACTAGTTCCATTTGAGCTAGTCATCGTAGTTCTTGCTACGAACTAGTTTCATTTGAATTAGAACTAGTTATTTTATATTCGAAATATGATTCTTACTACGAACTAGTTCCATTTGAGTTAGTATTTGGAATTCTTGCCACAAGTTGGCTCACTTGCCATGAACTAGTTCACCTGCAGCTTCCGACCCGGAGACCTGAACACCTCAACGAACTGCTCCCTCCTACAGGGTATCCCAGCAAGCTGCATTCTCTGGCGTCGGCTTAAAGTCACATATGATTTTGTCAGTCGACTTTTACATTGTTTCCCGTTGCTATTTAGCGCAGTTGCAGTTGCAGTTGCATTTACAGTTGCATTTACAGTTGCCGTTGCCACGGCACTTTCCGTCGGCTGACTGATGAAACTCGTAACTGTTTGTGATAACTCGGGCGTCTAATTAGAGCGTTCGCTTTTCCGGGAATGGGTGAGATTCTGGATACAAAGTAGAAATGGCTGCCATGGAAGCACTGGCATCTGCCACGCTGGCTGCCAGCATGTCCTTGAATTCCTTCGTTTATAATGAATGAGAATTTAACAGCAGCAACAGCAGCAGCAGCAGCAACGCACAGAATTTCATGCAAAACGAGAAAAGGCTGCAATTTACGTGCAGCTCTGAGCTGGGAGTTCGAAACTAACCCAACTTAATTTGAACCTAACCTCACTGTGCATTATTTATGGCTGCAGCCGGAGCGCTGTGTCCATATTTCGTGGATGCAACAGTTGCCACAATGCAGCTCGCCCATAAACCTGCAAATGCCCAATTAATTACATTGTCGAAACTCGAGCCGAGCTGAGCCAGGATACGCCTGCAACGGTAATGCCCCTGGGCAGTCGGGCCAGTCGAGTGGTGCTGCTAGCGTCGTGCCCCACATTCAATTAGCTGCCGCTCTGGCCAAACTGATGAACTCACCAGCTGAATTGGTAAATTGAACACTTTTCGCCATTAATTGAATCATTCGGCCAAAAGTCCGCCATTTTGTTAAATCTGAAACCGCGGAAAACCGTTAGCAACTGTTAAATCTATTTCGAATTGCAATTTGGCGCTCGCACGCAAAGTGTTGGGCAATTCGCTCAGCGCGCTCTCTCCCCTTCCAGTGCTGGAAAGGCAGTGTAGGAGAGCCTCATGTGCGGCACATGCGTTCGCCTGCTCAACAAGTGACTGAGCTCGCAGAAGGCAGATTCCTGGGAAGCAAATCATATTTATGATATTAGTTTCCAATTTTAAAATAATTAATACAAATTTCATTTTAAAATAAGACAAATTGTTAAATTAAAAACATATATAGTTAATTTGCATTTAAAATTAATTTACAAATAATTTTAAAATAATTTTATATTAAAAAAAAATCTCTTAAATTATGTTTAGATAAATTTTACATGAAAATTAACTTAATGTATTTTTCATTAATTGAATAACCTATTTTTACTTAAAAATAAATAATTTTTTTTAGAGTAAATGTTTATTTAGCAGAGAAAATAATTAAAAAATTACTTTAAAAAATATTTAATTTTTATGATTATTTTTGGAAAGTGAAAATTAATAATTAATTAATTAATAATTATTTAATAATTTTAATAATTAAATAAAATAAATTAGGCTGAAAAGTACTTTTTTTAAATATGAAAATTAAATTTTTAAATTTTATATTTTTTTAAAATTTATTTTTAAAATAAAAAAAAAAATTAAATTAAAAATTGTTTGTTGTTAGTCAACTTAACTTTTTGTATTTTCTCTAAATATATTTTTTTTCTTAATGCTGGCCAAGCGGCTGCGCAGCGCAGCGCATTGTGCAGTCGGCGCAAAGAATTTACTCATTTTCCAGCAAATTTCCAGTTGCTGCTCTTCGGCGTAGGGAAATTTGCTCTTAGCTTGGCAGAGTTTGGCTCAAGCAGTCGCTGCCTCACACACACAGAGACAGAGACAGAGACAGAGGCAGAGGCAGGGACAGAGAGTGTTGGATAGACTTGGTTCTTAGGCACGCTTAGAAACAGTTACATGTGGGATAACGTAAAGGATAATGCAAAGGATTTAAGCTACTTGCCGCCAATGTCAGTCTCTCCCCTCGCTCTCTCTCTCTCTCTCTCTCTCTCTATCTCTATCTCTCTGTGTGTGCGAGGTTAAGTAGCATGCAGGTAAATGCGGCCGCGACTCTGCGTTTTGAGCCTTGGGCGTGGGGCATCTCTGGATTATGTGACTTAGCCAAATGCCGTCTCAAGGACAAAGCAACGAAACGAAACACTTTCCATAGCCTACTTATGAGCGTGCTCGGCTCACGCAGCGGGACATGGCCATGGTCGGCAGGGGTGTTTGGCAGCTATGATTGGTTATGGCAGGCCGTTCAATTGAGCCCCATTGAAGCGTTGGCCATAACAATGGATGCGAAGCTGAAGCTGAACACGATTGCTCCACAATGGACTCGAGCATGACTCATCCAGAACGAACAATATAGCTTAACCTGACCGGAGGTCTGCAGAGGCAGGGCCTATAGTACAGGGAGTATTTCATGTGAAACAAAAGTTTTTCTTTTTTTTTTTTGATGCGTTTTGATTTTGTTTTCCTTTAACGAAATTGGGCAAAGTTTTATGGAATTTGTTGGCGGATGCAGCTTGCTTATTTCATTTGCAGAGGGAGAAAGTGTTTTATGGCTTTACAGTTATGTTAGTGGAGCATTAGGGGAGCAGGAGGAGCAGGACGCCCTAAGCCATCGCCTTAAAGCGCGTGAATTATGCCTGTAAAATATGTAATTTTATGGACATTTGCGGAGCTTTGGCCTCAGCATTGAACTTGGCCTTTTTATGGCCTTTTTTGGTTTATTTTCTGTTTTCATTCTCTTTTTTGAATGCATTAAACAAGTCTCACACTTAATGAACTAATTAGTTGGTTTAAAGCGCAGTTTTATAGCAATTAGAGTCGTGTCCAGCTCGTAGCTGGCAGCTGGCAGCTGGCAGGCGGCAGGTGCTGAGGCGCAGCCAACTTAATGCCGTAATTAAGTGCTTAACAAACTTTGTCCTGGACCAATTAGAAATTGTCTGCACGAGGATGTGTGCTCAGGCGCAGCCAACTTAATGTGAGTCACTTAGCAGCTAATCTCCGCTTGCTGACTCAAACTAAATACTGCAGAGCGTATTAGGTATGTTTTTAATACTAAGAAAATACTGGAATAGTTAGAGAAATGTGTGAGAAGTATTTGAGATGATTGTGACTGGGTACAGTTGCCTGCACAATTAACTAATGGAGCTGGAGGGAGAGGGAGAGAGTGAGAGTGAGAGAGATGGGGAGAAAGAGAGAGAGAGAGAAAGAAAGAGAGAGACAGAGAGATAGAGAGAGATAGTGAGAAAGAGAGAGACAGAGAGATAGAGTGAGAGTGAGAGATAGAGAGAGAGTGAGAGAGAGATAGACAGAGAAAGAGAGAGACAGGGAGAGAAATAGAAAGAGAGAGAGAGAAAGGTAGAGAGAAATAGAGAGAGAGAAAGAGAGAGAGAAATAGAGAGAGATAGAGAGAGCTCTGCCACCCTTTAACAGCTTTAATTTGCTGAAATATTTGAGGCGCAGCCAACTTAATGCGCACATTAAATGCTTTTGGCGTTGCCAGACCGCGTTCAAGTAACAAAACTCACTTAATAAAAATGAATGAAATGAAAACGATGTAACAACAATTCAATTCATATATATATATATATATATATATATATATATATATATATATATATATATATATATATATATATATATATAGACTTCTGTCTGTGTGTGCTTTTTGGCTTTTGTGTTTGGGCCATTTTTGTCCATTTGTGCGCTTTGTTCTCTGATGCAGAGCAGAGCAGAGCAGAGCGGAGAGGCGAGCGGAGGGGTGCGCGCTCTCAGCTTCCTCCCTTTGTCTCTTTGTTTATGTGTTTGACGGAGGCATTTTTATTTTATTACATATTTTTCTTTTAATGTAATTTATTTGATTTGCTTTCGCTTGGCTTTTTATCTACTGACCTCTCATTGCCCTCCACACACACGCACTGCCGCTCTCACTCTCACTCTCCTCCCTCTCACTCTCTCGCTCTCTCTCTCTCTTTCTCTCTGTTGGGCCGGAACATTCATTTGATTTTGTTATTTGGCACTTAGCTCTGGCCTCCGGCAACCAGATATACCCTGCCCTGGGTCGGCCATCGGCGTCATTTACAACTTGACCAACTTTGGCTGTTAATCACATTGCGAACTTCGAACTACACTGAGAACATGCGGCGCACGCACTTAGCGCTGCCTTGATTAATCATTGTTAATTGAGGTGTAGTCGAGCCATCAGTCCAGGTGATTTATCGCTTAACATCGCTTCTCTCTCTCGCTCTCGCTCTCTCTTTGGGCATGGACTTTTACCTGATTTGCTTATCTGTTCGCTTCTTGCGCCATTTACTGTTTTTATTTCTAATTCATAATTTTTGCTTTGCTTATCTCTTTTCTTCTCTCTTTATTCTCTCTTTGCTTTTCTCTTTGTTCTCTCTTTGCTTCTCTCTTTGCTTCTCACTTCCATCGTCTGCCTCTCCTTGTTGTTCGGCTTACACTTCTTTTCTTTCTTGCTTCTCCTCTTGCTTCTTCTTCTCTTTCACACCTTTTGAGAAGTTGAGCAGCACAAAGAACAGAAGAGAAGAAACGAACATAAGTGAGCTGAAGTTATCTCTTCTGCTTCTTTCTTTTTAACTTCTCTGCCTCTCTGCTCCTACCTTTTTCTCCCATAGTTTCACTTCTCTAATTATAATTTGCTCCTCTCTCTCTCTCTCTCTCTCTATCTATCTCTCTCTCTATCTATCTCTCTCCCTATTCTCTACTTTTACTTCATATGTTTTGCTTTGCCCAGTTCTTTGCTCTATTCCCATTCCTGCATTTGCTTCTCTCTCTCCTTTCTTGGCTTCTCTACTGTTGCTTCTCGCTTTGCTTCTCACTTCATACGTGAGCTTAGTAACTTATCACTTTCTCTGTTTACTTATCCTTTCATCATCACTTCTTGCTCACTTTCTTTATAGCTTCTCTGCTGCTCTACTTTGCTTCTCTTTTCTGCCTAGTGTATAATACTGTCTGCCTTTGATCTTTGGCCCCCTCACAGCCTGCTGTCTCTCGCAGCGTATGACAGCTGTAGCGAATGCTCGCTTCTTCCTCTGCTCGCATTCATATTGCAAAATTTCATAGAAAATAATAAAAGTCAAAGGCGAATAGAGCATGCCGAGTGGGCAGTCAGCCAAGAGCTCAGCTCAGACATAGATACTTCATATACATATATATCTATTCATATATATATACAATTTGTAGTCCATGAGTTTATGGCTTTGGCTCTGCATTTCAGTTACAACTTGGTCCGAGCGAGAGAATTATGTAAAGTGTTTGGTCGGTGGGCGTGCCTGACGAGAGAGAGAGAGAGAGAGAGAGAGAGAGAGAGAGAGAGAGAGAGAACAGACTCGTAGTCATAGACCTGTCAGCATATGAAGGAAATATCGTTTATTATAGTTAAATGTCTGCAGCACGTCAGCCCGATGCCTGACTGACTGACTTACTGACTGACTCAGTAGTGGGCGGGGCGGGGCGGGGCATCGGCAGCGGCAGCGGCGTTGATAGCTTCCGCATTAGGTGTGCCCGCAGCCAGTGCGGGGGCGGCGTGTGCAAATGTCGTTTCATGGTTTCCATTTGGCTGCACACACACACACACACACACACACACACACAGCTGGAGGAGGCTGAGTGATTTGCTCAGTGAATACTTGGGCAAGGCTCACAGGATATGCGGCGACTCGCGACGCACACCCACAAAAGGATAACGCAAGCGCCAAATTATAAACTTTAATTGACTTCCCAAACTCAAATGCAAATTCCGACTCGAAATTCAAATTCAAATAACAAAATCCTCAAAATTGTTGCTGTTGTTGCTGCTGCTGCTGTTGTTGTTGTTGTTGTTGTTGTTGTTGTTGTAATAGGAACTCATGTTTCGGCGTGCTCAAATTGATGCTGCAACAGCTTGGCTAACAACGAAAACGGAATAGCAAATGTGGCCAGAGATTGCCAAATAGTCCGAGCGAGCAGTCGGCCAACGAAATATTTTTATATGCTACGGCTTAAAGGCGTAGCACGGGCAGGGGCAGAGGCAGGGACAGGAGCAGGGGCAGAGGCAGGGGGCACATGCAACTGTTGCAATAGAAACGCCAACAATCACAAACAATGGCCAAAGCACATCCATTCATTGGGCTATTGCTTAACAGCGTCCTTTATGTCCGTCAAGGACGACTGAATAGATATATATATATATATATATATATATATATATACATGATAGCTTTATATATATGTATGTATGTAGGTGTATATGTACAGTGAAGCCTGCCTTATAGTTGATAGATCTATATCTATATCTATATCTATATCTATATCTATATCTATATCTATATCTATATCTATATCTATATCTATATCTATATCTATATCTATATCTATATCTATATCTATATCTATATCTATATCTATATCTATATCTATATCTATATCTATATCTATATCTATATCTATATCTATATCTATATCTATATCTATATCTATATCTATATCTATATCTATATCTATATCTATATCTATATCTATATCTATATCTATATCTATATCTATATCTATATCTATATCTATATCTATATCTATATCTATATCTATATCTATATCTATATCTATATCTATATCTATATCTATATCTATATCTATATCTATATCTATATCTATATCTATATCTATATCTATATCTATATCTATATCTATATCTATATCTATATCTATATCTATATCTATATCTATATCTATATCTATATCTATATCTATATCTATATCTATATCTATATCTATATCTATATCTATATCTATATCTATATCTATATCTATATCTATATCTATATCTATATCTATATCTATATCTATATCTATATCTATATCTATATCTATATCTATATCTATATCTATATCTATATCTATATCTATCTATTTAGCTGCACTCTAAAAACATTTTCAACTGATTTCACTATACACAATAAATATATATATGTACTATATACATATATATACTATATATATATATCTGTCTGTCTGTTTGTGTGCGCATTGTGGAAAGGTTTAGATGGAATTTGTCGGAACTTGACAGGCTATGATGAACGTCTTTGGCTGTGCTACTGCCTCCGTCTCAGTCGCAGTCCCAGCCGCAGTCCCAACCTGCCCCAAAGTCCGCCGCCCCCTCCCCCCAGACCCACCCCAGCCGCGCTTCCTTTGGCGATTCGTGTCGAAATTCATGCATGAGCTCCCAATATCAATTGTCCCAAAGTTCTCCTACTCTCCGTGTTCGTTTGTTCGTCCGCTGTTCTATCTACCCATCGGTCCGTCCGTCTGGCCACTCCCTCATTTTTGGTTCTGCCCCTTTTAGCAGTCGCTTGGTTATTGTTGCCGGCGTTCCTGTTCGAGCATTAAATTGCTTTATTATGCTTGACGTTATTATGCCCGCTGTGCAATTTGCTGCTGGTCGGGGCTCCGTACCTCTGGCCATCCACACCTACCACAGTCGCGCGCCCCTCTACGCAATTCTCATGTACGCTGCGTGCGCCAGCTCTGCTTGTTACATTCCGTTCGCTTGCTTTATTTCTTTCCCTCTTCAGCCTGCCGGCCAAGAAAGTTTCAAATTAAAATGGCTTTGCACACTTAATAGAATGTTCTCAATTACGTGCGCGCACAGCGAGCGACTCGCCAGATTCTCAAAGCCAATTCGAATTACTATAATTGCACCATAATAGTTTGCGAACTGAGCTGTAACCTGATCTGCTCTATTGATTCGCTATTGATTGATCGCCCGAGATATAGCGAGTGAGTGCCCTGGCCAAGGTGCATATTCTATTTCGGGACTCTGTTCATTTGTGCCTGGACATGTTCGGGTTCGTTTTGGACTTTTGTCTATTACCAAAAACAATGGGCCAATGATGTAGCAGTCTACGTATTGGCCTCTTCTGAAGTGGCCCATGAAAGGACGACGCTACGCTTTGATTGAGGAGATTAGGCCATCTACAGCTGACAGCATTCGGGACACTGTTTGAAGGCCGCTAGTTGGGGGCAACTTGAATTCCAGTTGGCCTGTTGCGCAGATAACAGAACTATAAGTATATTGAAAGAGTATTCTCTGGTCAGTTAGGACCGCCGGCAATGCTCTTAACTATTAAAAGTCTGTTCTATGCCCAAAAATCTAATCAATACGAATTCGACAAATCAGATAGAGGCTATAAAGCTAAACATTCTTGTATATTATGTTCAAAAAATATATAAAAATTATAGTAGAATCATAAATATACAATAATATATATATAATACAAGAAAACCATGAATATGCATATAGATATATTTCCTTTAGGATACCCTAAACAGATTTAAATTAAATTCAAAAATTTGTAAAAAAGAACTGTTGCCTACTTCAAGGCGCATGCAAATTTCAGTCCAATCGCTGGTTAATTAGAGATGCATACACCAAAGCGTAAGTCCTCAAGTCATTCAATATGCAACACACACACACACAGAACAGCAGCAGTAGCCGAATTGAAAGGTAGCGCCACGCCCCCCTTTAAGACAAGTGACGCCATTCCCCAGGCAGTTGATTTGGAATTGAGATTGGGCCAATGCTGAAATGCGAGAATAATGCTCAATATATCTTTCGATTTGCACTCGCACTGCATTGGCTTTAGTCTTAGCTCTAAGTGTGTGTGTGTGAGTGTTGGTGTGTGTGTGTGTGTGTGTGTTGTTGCCGCCTGCTGTGCGCTAGCTGCTTGCCTCCATTTGGCTTAGCGTCCGGGCCATCACTCGTTCTGCCGCTTGTATGCTTATGCCGTAGTAAACAACATAAATTTTTGTTAAAGTCAACAGGACGAACATTGGCTGCATATCCTTCTCGCCATGCACAACAACTACTTGAATCATCGGGGGAATACACACACACCGGCACATATATATATATATATATATATATATATATATATATATATATATATATATATATATAATATATGTATTATATAGAGTATATATTCAGTTATATATAAAGTTAACTCGTTTGTCAGCCATGCACAGTCTCAGCTGAGTTTTTTTTTGGAATTCTTGAAGCTGAAAACTTGATACAACTTTAATGGGTCTATGGGGTGGTGCTTCGGCTGTGAAAGCAAGTTGCTCCACTCGAGTTTTACTTAATTGCGAAGCGAGAGAACTTTTCCTATTTGTCTCACATATGTTGCCACTTTAAGGTACTTTAATGATATCGATAACTATATGGATTTATCGATATGCTTATTTGTTTCTGAAAAGGTTGTTGATTGACCAGTATAAAGAACTATATAACTGTTGTACTAGCTCCATAGCTTCATCTTCTCAACTAGATGTCTAGTATGATACAAATGCTATCGACTTATCGATATTTCGGCTATTCAATCATAATACGGTAACGAATCTAAGCTCTCTTTCAGCATGTACGGAATATAGCATATATCATAAATTCCTAGGGCAATCGAACTCTTCCAATTGGATCTCTCAGCCCGCTGAGCTTAGCAGTTTCTCGATATCAGCTCAAATGATCTTAATACGCATCTAGCAATAGCATTATAGTGCGTAATTTGCTTTAAGCTGTGCGCTATTATCTATCCAAGAGAATGAAATGCATCTGTTCATACGAGTGCCGGCTGCGTCGTCGCTCCGACATATTTCTCATTTATGCACATCTGTTGCGCTGCGCTTAAGTCATTGCCTTGGGCAGAGGGGCGTTTGGCTGCACTGAGAGAAAGACTAAGTTAGTTGGCAAGAGTGTATTCGAAAGGAGAAACGAACAGCAGATTGATAAGATATAATTATCATATATATTTCTTTGATCGATTTGCCAAGTGTGTTATCGATAGACATCAATTGTATTCTGTTATCGGGCCCTTAAGTAATTAAACAAAATAGATTGAACTGTCTCAAATTATATTGGCATAGACCTATTGCAATATAACATAGGGCTGTGTCATCGATAGGCAACACAAATCACAAATGTGTCTTATCGATAGTCGCCGAATGTTGACTTGAAGAGTGAGCTTCTGCAATTAGAATAGTTTCGCTACGATAATGGTATTCGAAATATATCGATAACTATATCGCAATGCATGTGCTATCGCTAGTCAAGTGCTTTACTTGAGCATTTCTTGCAGTGTACGCAACGTGGCGCTTCAGCTGGCAGAACTACTTAGCCCATTCCTTCGGCTGCTCCCGACGCAACATGGGCACAGAAGCCAGTCGCCCGCATCCGTCCGCTATCAGTTTTCCCAGCCGTGCACACATTGAGAGAGGTGAAGGGAGGGGGGAGGAGGGAAGTAGCAGACGACAGAGCCTCGATGTCATTTTAAAGTCAAGTGAGATACCACTTGGCACACACGCACACACACGCACACACAGAGACCGAGACAGAGGTGTAAGTCAGGTGGTTTGCCTAACCAAATTGATTGATTTGCTCAATGTCTGGCGCATGGCACGCGTTGTACGTTGGGTTTAAGTCGAACTTAAGCAAATACCATAAATATTTAAGCACACACACCCACACACACACAGGGCAGGGTGCAAAACATAAAATTCTGATTTGGCAGAAGGTTGCAGAGGCCAGGGGTTAGGGGCTCGGGATAGAGAGAGAGCTTGCTGCCTGGATGCTGGGCTGAGCGTGTTTGACTGGCTTTTTGTTGACTCATGGCTCATTAGCCCGAAAGCCAGGCCACTGAGAAATGTCTCCGACCAACTGGGACAGCCAGCTGTGATTACAGCCAGCAGAGGGCCACACACATACGTATATATAAAGGGTGTCCCAAAATTCATGCAAGATTTTAATTTGACGCCATTTGTGCAGTAAAGTGTCGTCCATCAAAAAAAGTCAGCTGTATATATAAATTAACTATATATTATATATATTAATAAAAAAAAGTTTACAATTTTGAATAATAAACCTGTGTCTTCTATCAAAATTACTTCTTGCGTGACTTTTGGGACACCCTCTAGTTGTGCTCTAAGTTGTTACCTGTTGCCCCTTAGCTCAATTGGCTGAGCTGAGCTGGCTCCAAGAAGCTGGCTCAATAGAACGAAAAGAGTTCCTGCCTGTATCGTTCACAGATCGCTAAATCGGTTCACAAGTTCATTTTAATAAGAACCGATTCACACTGACGTTGACACTTGGCCAGGCTAAGTAATCGGCAGCAGGTAACGAGTACTTGCTGTCAGTAACGAGTTATCGGGCAACGTGTGAGTGGCCGGACGTGTTTGTGCTTGTGTTTGCTCAGGAGTGCTCTTCAAATACACCCCCACACCTCCCCCTCACCCCCCTTCACACACGTTTAATCTGTGGCACGCTTTGAGTAGCCATTTGCTTTCCAGTCAGCTCGTCCATGAAGTGCAAAATAAATACAATAAAAATCGTTAGCGACCGACAAAAAAAGACGAAAAGCGAGCATGTGATGGTAGGGGAGGGTGGGTGAGAGTAGTGCGGTCGCACCGGCTAAGGGCTGGGGTTAAAGCAACTGCCACACGAGCCAAAACAATAAAACAATAGCTCCTCCCGAGTCCGTGCAGCACCCGCACAATTGTGTGGCAAATGATGCATGAGGTAAATAAACGAAAGCCCCGAAATGAAGCACACAAAAGGAAAACCACCAGCCGGAAGTCCACACGACTATAAGATACCCTGTACTTGAAGAGCTGACACAGATCAGGGATGTCAAGGATGTGCATAGCTCTAGATTTTCTCTGTTTCTTCAAGCAGACATCGATAATTCTCGATATATATCGATATACATACATAATTAATTGAAACTTCTGTCATTTAAAGTATAACTTGTCTTTATCAATATATGCATATCGATATACTTAAAGCATCAATTGAAACTTCTTTTGTCTTTATCGATATTTATCGACACTTTGATGGCCTCGCCTGCCCTCTAACCAATAACCAACATCTGCACATAACCAATATACCCTTTCGTTTTAACATGGCCACAGGGTATGTAAATCAACTTAAAGCAAAATCGAATGTGAATTCCAATTGAAATTTCTCTAAACCTCAACATCGCCACAGCCGCAACTCGCATGCATGTACATATGTAGCTATGTAGATGTGCTGGCTATAAAGGCTTCGCTGCGTTTGTCAACTGAAAATCAAATTTAATTTTCCAAATAATTTCCATTTCCGTTTATGTTTATGCCATGAAGCACTAAGCTAAACCAACTTTAATGCCCACAGATGACAAAAACTGATTACAATCAAAGTGTTGTTCAACCCTTGAGCGTGTGGGTGTGCGAGTGTGTGTGTGTGTGTGTGTGTGTGTGGTGTGTGTGTGTGTGTGTATGTATATGGATAGAACCGAACCGAACTGAAGCAGCTGTGAATCTGATTACACCTAAAGTGCTAGGGCAAGAAAAACAAACAACAACTAAAAGCGCGCTAGTCGGGAGTGTCCGACTAGCAGATACCTATTCCTAATAATACTACATAGCAGTCCATACATCAATAGATCCTAGAGTGTCTAATCATTATAGAGGTCTATGTATGTACCTTATGGTTACCATATCCAATCTTAGCAATAACCTAGACAACTACATATATATCTGAGAAGTCTCCAGTAAATCTTGAGCTCCTCCTCCCCTCTCCTCACTGCTGCCAAACACTTGCGTCAAATGACGCCTGCCCCCAAAATGCCTCTTTCCCGACAGCTGAGGGTATGGCCGAAAGAAAAAAGTAAAAATTCTCGAGCTGGGGAAAAGGAAAGAAATTCGATCACGTAAATTGAGTTTACGCTTTGAGTCGCGCTGCCGCAGCGAAGAGCAAAGAAAAACATTTGCGGCAGCACGTAGCTCGCTGAAAACGTATTTGCAGTGCATGCGGTATTTGTTTAAACAGCGACTGCTCCAAAAAGACAAAAAAAGTGCAGATGAACATGAAAAAGTCACATCGGAAAGCAGAGAAAAGAAAACTAAATAAATTGAGGTTAGGTCATGCTTGCTGCCTGAACTTTGGCAACAAGTTGGATTGTTTTAGCCATTTCTCCATTTTTCTGCAGCTGTTGACCACGAAACGCACGTGCTGGCAATATGTCCAATGTCGTGTTAGAGATCATCAACAAAAGAGCTAAGCAAATTGAGGTTAGGTCTGGCCGGATACTTGAAGCTAGTGGCAAGTGGAGGCTAAGCAGAGATTTGAATGCGTCGTGGGAAGTGTGTGCGTATTCTATGTGAGGATTAGCCAAAAACGAAATTTGTAAATTGAGGTTAGAGCTGAATTGAAGCTCAAACTGGGCAACAAATTGGCTTGCTTTAGCTTTGTCACCACTTTAAATGGCATTGAACACAAAATGAATGTTTGGTGATATATTTAATACCTAGTTAGAGTTTATCTAACAAAAAACTTAATCTAATTGAGGTTAGGTCCGGCTAGATGCTGAAATTGTAGCTTAAGCTGAGATTTGTATGCGTCTAAAAGGCAGTTGTGGCAAGAGTAGGGAAAGGCTTTCGAAATTGTAGGGTAATGTGTCTGAAGATATCTATACAAATAGCGAAATTTGAGGTTAGGTCAGGCTAACTGCTTGAATGATTGGGCTTAGAACTGTTTGCTTTCTTTAGATTAACTATGGGGCTAATTAGCTAAATGAGCTAAGAGCTATATGGGTTTATTGAAGGTATTTAACAAAAGTGAGGTTAGCCAAAGTGAGGTTATGTATAGCTTGAGCTGCAATGATAAATCTTTAGACACGACAGATCTTTAAACACGATTTATATTTTTAATGCTGTTTGCTTGAGTTGTAGTAGTAGTATAGCTCTAGTCTTATACAGCGATAGGTACAAACAATTGGCCATTTGTTGTGTGTGTGTGTAGGTGTGTGTGTGTGTGTGTCAAGAAGTAAACAAAACGCATTTTCCAAAATTATAAAAAGAGTCAGCCAATCGAGTCGAGTCAAGAGCAAGTGCGTGCTGATGTGTATATGTGTGCGTGTGTGTGTGTGAGCGAGAGGGAGCTACAACAACAGAGAACTGGTAAGCAACAATGTGCAGTGTTGGAAAATGTTATCGATTCATAAACTTGGATAAATGCCTTTTGGTGCTTACAGTTCCTGTTGTTGTTGTTGTTGTTGTTGTTGTTGTTGTTGTTGTTGGGCTACTTGATGCTCTCTCAGATGTGCTGTCCCAGCGAGGCGACCAGCTTGATCAGCTGATTGCGCTTGGCCTTGATGACGTCCTGGTGGAGGGACTGGACCCCGTCGACGCTGTCGTAGCGATTGACGTAGTCGGTGATCTGATCGGCCATGCAGATGACGTGGATGCCGCAGTCGTAGTCGTTGCTCTGCTGGAGGCAGCGCATGCCGCGGAAGCGCGCCTGCTGCATCTCCAGCACGTCCTTGATGTTGTTGACCAGCTCCAGGGAGCTGTTCGTGTTGCCGCCGCCGTACGAGTCGAAGTGAAAGAAGCTCTTGTCCGGCCGGGAGGCCACCACCAGCGACCAGTGGGCGCCGCCGCGGTCGCGCGAACGGCTATCGCCCACCGCAATGAAGAGGAACGGCTTGCGCAGCACCTGGTGCTGGGCGACGAGCAGTCCGTGCAGCTCCTTGTCGTCCATGTAGAGCATGCACTGCGACATCTCCGGCGTGACGAACAGAAAGTCCGTGTTCGCCTTGTACTTCACCTCCTCCAAGTAGGCGAAGTAGAAATTCAAAATGGCGTCGTTCAGCCAGTGCGGACCGTTCAGCAGCTGGACGTCGCTCATGCGCAAGGCGTTCTTGCTGAGCGACGCCAGAATGGGATCGGCGCGCGAGGCCCTCGGCTTCTTGATGTGGCTGCTACCCGTGCTCGAGCTGCCCGGGCCAATGGGGACCGTGTTGAGTTGCTCGCCGCAGCAGTTGTCCTCGGGATGGGCGTTGGTGATGTTGCCGTTGCAGTTGCAGTTGCTGTTGGTGTTGGTGTTGGTGTTTCTGCTGTTGAGCTCGCCGTTGTAGCCGTCGCCCATGGCCTGCTCGTCCAGGTCGTTGAGCAGCTTCTTGCTGCCCTTGGGCGACTCCTCCAACGCAGCCGTTGCGGCCAAGGCAGCCTGCGCCTGCACGCGGCGCTCGGCGCGCTTCTTCTGGCGCACGTTGCGCGGCATCTCGCTCAGGCGCGTCCAATCCCCTCAAGATTGGCCTCAATAAGCTCGCTCGCTCGCTCACTCACTCACCTTGCACTCGCCCAATCTAATCGCTAATCGTCGACTCAATTTATCGATTGATTTCAAAACTCGAATTTCAATTTGAATTTGATCTATACTCGCTCACTCACAGAGCGACCTAGACTGCAGAGAGACACAGAGAGAGAGAGAGAGAGAGAGAGAGAGAGAGAGAGAGAGAGAGAGAGAAAGAGTGACAGGGTACGATCAGCCACGAGCGACGCTCACCTCTTTCCAGCCAGCCAAAGGAATTCGCGTATCGATAGCTTTACGTTAATCGCAAGAGAAATTGCTTCTATAACGTATAATATTTGAATTTTGGAAAATATGACTAAATATTTCAGTGAAGTCATTTCACATGTGAAATTTATTCCAGTGAATAGCGTGTCTGTCTGTGTGTGTGTGTGTGTGTGTGACAGCAAGTGCGTGTGCATGTGTGTGTGTGTGCGCTCTCTCTCTCTCTCTCTCTGCTCTGCGCTCTGTGCTCGGCTGTGCTTGACATTTGCCCAAGCTGCTGTAACAAATCCAGTTAATTAATTTAAATGTTATTTCATTTGCTTGCCGCCTCCTTTTTTCCTGTGCATGCTCCAGGCGCCATCCACAAGAGGGCGCTAAAGAGGGGTACTATATAGGGAAAGAGAGAGTGAGAGAGAGTGAGAGAGAGAGAAGATATATATATATATATATATATATATACATATAGAGAGAAAGATGAGAGATGAGATATAGAGAGAGTTGGGTGAGTGCTATAGAGATACAGATAGAGAGAGATGAGATACTAAGAGAAGATATTCCTACATATATAGACGATTTATATATATGTACATATATATAGAGTTCGTCAACATTTAATCTTTAATTCATGAAATGCAGCGATTCCTTAAATATAAAGTTTTTAGTTGTTGGCTTAAAAAAAATTTGAAAAAAAAAATTGTTTACAAATTTATAAAAAAAAAAACTTGAAATAAAAATTTATATAAAATCTGCTTAAAAATTTGGGAAAATTTGTTTTTTGCAAGAGAAAAAAATAAAAAAAATTATTTATATTTTCTATTTAATTTTTTATTTAAAAAAAAAAATTAAAATGTTTTTTTTATATAAAAAAAAAATAGTTTAAAAATTTATAAAAAAAAATTTAAACTAAAATTAAAATTAAAAATGTTTGTATATAAAAATTGGTTAAAAAAGTTGGAAAATTTTATTTTATGCAAGCGATATTTTCTAAAAAATAAAAATAAATATTTGAAAAATTTTTTATTTAATATTTTATTTGAAAAAAAAATTTTTTTTAAATAAAAAATTTATATAAAATTTGCCTAAAAAACTTGGAAAATTTTATTTTTGTAAGAGGTATTAAAAAAAATAAATAAATAATTAAAAAATGTTCTATTTAATTTTTTATTAGAAAAAAAATGTTTTTCAACAAATAAACTTTAAAAAAAATTCTTAAAGCTAAAAAAATAAATTTATAGAATAGTTTTTTAATTTTTTAAATATTTATTTAGAAATATCTAATAGAAATTTCCTAAGCAATGCCAAAAAGAAGAGCGAAAAGCCTTGGCAAGCTGCAGATTAGCTTCAAGCGCAGGGCACTCAGCTCTTGGCAGGGTATCTGCCAGCCGAGCACGCCCGCCGCTCGGCTAGTGTTTGGCTTGGCTGTGTTTTTTTGCTGCTCTTGTTGTCCTCTGATTATTTTAACTCATTTCTTGGCGCTTTCATTTCTGCCGTGGCGCACGCGGTCAGGATTTATTTAAAGGGATTTGTCGTGCGCGTCGTTGTTCTCCGTAATTTCATTTGCTCGCCAGATGCGACGTGCGCATATGCCGCGCCCCTCGTCCTGCTGCTGCCAATAGCTGTGAAAAATAACATTAACGCGACATTCAGGCAAAAAAAAGGAGACGAAGGAGATGAAGAAGGAGGAAAAAGGAAGCACATAATACTTATGAAGGGGCCAGCGTGTGCGTGACTCATTTGCATATAGGCACACACACACACACATATATATATAGTATATATATAGTATACTATATATATATATATATCTGTGTGTGTCTATGCGATATGGACTTATCCATGCGACCGAAAATCTTCTTATCCCATTTGGTATTGTCATTTCGAGGCTGTTTATGGCCTGCGGCCTGGCCTGTTCGGCAGCTCATTTAAATTAACAGTGGGCGATGGCGGTCGCTGTGGGTGGAGGGGGGAGGGGGAGTGGGGAGTGGGCTATGGCAGGACATGCCGCACAGCCGACGCCATTTGCTCGCCTTATTTTTATTTTTTTTGCTGGTTTCTGTCAGTCGTTTAAAAACTTTAATAAATCGATGTGTGGCGCCCAAAATTGAATTTGCTTCGCTGACTTCGCTCGCTCAACAGGATACCCTGGATACCCTGTAAAACAGCATATAGAGAGAGAGGTATGGAATGTTAAGTCTGGCTTAGGGGCAGATCTATAGCTGACGATGACTTCACTCTGACTTTCACTTGACAACACTGGCTGATCGTTGCACAACACTGCTACAGGCAACAGCTTTTCGCTGTGCAACACTGGCAATCAGAGCTGGTATCTACAGGGTAGGCAACTGCAATCAGCTCAACTCGCTGTGCAACACTGGCGCCTGCAAGCGCTGCACAGCACTGGACCGCAGCTGCAGCGACTGGCAACGGCTCTCCATTCACGTTTAATATGCATGCAAAGCAGCGCGCGGTTGAGGCGTCAAAGCATCAAAGCGTCTAAGCGAATGCTCCGGGGATGGCGCTGCCCGGCCCTGCGCTGGGTAGCTTGGGGATTACACGAACTTCGTCCACGCACAGCGCGCGAGCAGCTATGAAATCTGAAATCGCAAAGGCTACTTAAAATGCAATTATAACATTACAGCAAGAGACAGAGAGAGGGCGAGAGAGAGAGGGGAGAGGGAGTGGGAGAGGGAGAGGGAGAGGGAGAGGGAGAGGGAGAGGGAGAGGGAGAGGGAGAGGGAGAGGGAGAGGGAGAGAGAGTGGGAAGTGTGAGTGAGGATTAGGGCAAATATGCAGTCAGGCAAATGGAAAATATGAAAAGCGCAGCGCGCCATGGCCAGAGCGATGGTAGAGAGAGAGAGAGAGAGAGAGAGAGAGAGGGGGGGGGGGGGGAGAGAGAGAGTGAGAGCGTGAGCAGCTTACCTGATATGTGGCAACCTAATCTCTATGTGAATGCGCTCAGAGCAGACTGGAGCAACACTGGCCAACAAAGCGAGCTGACCAAAATCAGACTAAATACTGTTGGGAACTATGAGAATTCTTATTGATTGATCTCTCTCTCTCTCTCTCTTTCTCTCTTCATCTCTCTCAGTCTCTCTTATTTCACTCTACCTCAATCTAAATCTCTTTTATTCTCTGCCTATCTCTCAATCTGTCTCTGTCTCCCTTAATCTCAGCATCTCCCACTCTCCCTCTTTCTCTCTCTATTTTTCTCTATCTCTCTCAATCTCTCCTAATATCTCATACGTTAAATATGTTCCTCTCTCTTTCGTTTTCTAGCTTTCTCTCTCCCGATCTCTTTCTAATTCTCTCTTTCTGTCTCTCTCTCTCTCTCTCTATCTCTGCGATCTCTCTATGGGTCCCTTTCTTTCTTTCTTTCTTCTTCTCTTTCTAATGCAATCTTTCTCTTTCTTCCTCAACATCTCTTCCTCTCCTTTCCCTATTTCTCTCCTGCTCCCTCTTTTTCCTCTCTCTCTCTCTCTCTCTCTCTCTCTCTCTTTCTTTCACTTTCTCTCTTTCCTTCTCTATTTATCACTATCTCACTCAATCTTCTGTTTTCTTCCCTCTTAAGTACCTTTCATGCTCTTGCTCGCTCTCTCTTTCACTCTATCTCTTCCTCTTCCTCCCCTATTTTCATATTGCTCTCTCTGTCTCTTTCCAACTCAATCTCTCAATTTGTCCCTCTCTCTCTTTATTTGCTCCCCGATCTCTCTCTCTCTATCTTTTCCTATCTCTCTCTCTCTGTGATTCTCTGCCCCTCTGCCTCTCCCCATTGTCAATCTCAATTGCTAATCAAATTCTAGTTGCATCACCCTGTTGGCCAGTGTAATTACAGCATTATAGCTCAATTCGCCTTTCAATGGAAATCGCACGCAACAAATTACATTAAAAGCTTCTGGGAAATAGCTCAACTTTGGCTTTATTATTCAATTCGGCAAAGCAAAAGGAAATTTAAAGTCAAATTTGAATGCATTCTTCAGTATATATATATATATATATATATATATATATATATATATATATATATATATATATATATATATATATATATATATATATATATATATATATATATACATATAGATAATGTCTTCAAACGATTTGACTAGTTCTTGTGAAGCAATTTGGCTTACAGAAAAAGCTTTCATCAAATTCTGTCGCAATAATAATTCCATCGAGTTTCGTCTGGCTTTTTTTTTTGTTGGTTTTTAAGCTGCTTACAAAGATGTTTTCAATATGTTCTCATGATATTGTTCATTCAATCGGAAGCTGCTCTCAGAGGGGAAAGAGAAAGAGGGGCGGGAGTGCTGGGCGTAACCATAAAACCAAATGGAAACAAAATCAAGCGAAAAATCATAACATAACAGGCAAAATAACGTTCGCTGGCAAAGATATTGAATTCAATTATGCCTGTGGGCAAAGCTAGTCCAGGGCGCTGCAGTGGGGCGTAGCCGACTGCCTAATACTCGTGCACGTTCCACAAATGGAGCTGAAAGTGAGTTGAGAATCGAGACGAGTTCGGAACCTGAAACTGTGAATGTGACATATTCCAGATAATGCCTTATAAGCAAGAGTACCGAAAGATATGCTAGGCGTAGGTATAGCAATCTGACATATATCATATGCGCAAGTCTATATATACTTATCTCACGCAAGTGACCTG
>JAWNPL010000107.1:0-87500 GCA_035047545.1 Drosophila paranaensis | reverse complement strand
TTCTTTCTTTCTATCTCTTTCTTTCTCTGTCTCTCTCTTTTTCTTTCTCTCTCTATCACTCTCTGTGTCCCTTTCTCTCTTCTCTCTCTCTGTCTTTCTCTATCTCTGTCTTCTCTCTCTCTCTCTCGCCCTTTCTCTCTTCTTTCTCTGTCTTTCTTTCCCTCTCTCTTATCTATCTCTCTTCTCTCTCTTTCTTTCTCACTCTCTATCTCTCTGTCTCTCTCTCTCTCTCTCTCTTCTCTCTCTGCCTTTCTCTCTCTCTCTCTTATCTCTTTATAACTATTTCTCTCTCACTCTCTCTCCATCTCTTTTTTATACACCCTCTCCTTCCCTCCCACACCTGCTGAAATTACACCTTGAATAAGCCTGAGGAGATTTCCATCACGATTTTAATTGCTTGAATGTGTGTGTGTGTGTGTGTGTGTGTGTGTTTATCGGCCGGCTGCTAGAATCATAAATCAAATGTGAGCCAGCGCATTGGAAATTATACTAATTAATAATACATATGGCTAATTAAATGCCATTCATGTGAATGCCCCGGGCCAAGAGCCATTTCTGTTGCATACTTTTCTGGGCACGTCTCAATGGGGGCGTACATTCATCTATCTGTGTGTGGCTCTATATATATCTATATACGTATATTTGTGTTTGTGTTTGTGTGCATAAGTGACTCCCTAATCGCTGGCCATCGAGGCCGCATTCTAATGGTCAGGCGAACAGGCTGGCAGCGGCAACAGCGTTGAGTTTTTATGGCCTCAAAGAATTTCCAATTGCGGCGCAGTTAAAACTGTCAGCTGTTGTTGTTCAGGGTGATTTGTGATCTCAGCGGGCGGGCGGGCTTTCGCCTAACATGAGGAATGGGCCATATTGGAATTTAAAGACTTTAAATGCTATTAACATAAACGTTTTATATCAATCGCTCGGACTATGCTTGTGCTGTTTGAGCGCTTTAAGTGTTATTAACATGAATTCCATTTACAAATATTCGTTAAATTAATTGAATTCAAATATGGTAATGTTATTTAACAGCTATTGGCTGCATTTCATGTTCTAAATGTTCATAACATGAGCTGCTAATCTGTGATCAGTAATGTTAACTTAACATAATTTGTTAAGTGAGTAAGTTATGTTAACTATTTTAATGCAGACATTGCAACAGGCTCCAAAATGTTATTAGCAGGCTAGCTGCTACGAAAGCTCTGTTAACTTAGCAGAGTTTCTTAGATCTTCTTAGGCATAACATTAACAGCTGCCGTTGCTACATGAAAAACAATTACAAATATACATATGAGCATATATCAGACATCTAAGAATTATTATTATGTATACTCCCAACATAGGGTATACCTGCGCACAGTGCACACTCTGATATGTTTTGATAAAAGTGATTAAATGCAAACAGCCATTTCGATAGCTCAAATGGGCGCTGTTATCGATCTGTCGCTGTGACGTTTCGTTTGGTATTCACGGCGGTTGCTTTCTGCAGTTCAAAGACACACGAAAGTCATGCAAAGTCAAATAAAATTTGGCACGCAACAAACATTTTGATAAATTTATATACCCACACACACATTCACATACGGTCACATACATATGTATATATATATGTGTAAGAAAACCCGTTAGCTGTGCAGCAGGAGTCTGGGCTGTGTTTGCCTTCCACATGTGATTCGCACGACTTGAAGCCGCCTTTGACTTTGACTTTGACTCCGAGAGTGGTTTTTATTTTATTTCATTTCATTTCGTTTCGTTTGGCGTTTTTTCTGTTTTTTTTTTCCGTTTGCTTGCCAAGCTGAAAATGTATTTGAGTTTTTGCTTTCGTCACTCGTTGTCTCTCGGCTTGTGTTTGTGTTAAGTCTGCATTAAAATTTCATTTGGCAGCGCGCCTTTAATGCGCGCCTCCATTGTCGGCAGTCGCATAATTCATAACGGAACTCGCTTTAACAGCTGCGGCCCCGACAACGCAGCATCATGAATCGCGTTAATCGATTGTCGGCGGCAACTGTGAATGACCAACGAGGGGCGAGGAGGGAAAGTTGGACTTGCTGCTAACAAGCTGGCAATGGCTATAAATCCATGCCGTATATATAGACTACTGTTGTTGTTGTTAGCTATTCACAATGAATGTAGCACAGCCATATGCGTATGTATGTGTGTGTGTCTGTGTGTTGAGTAGATTTATTAACACACATTCATGCATTTGCTACACGTGTGTCTGTATGTATGCGTACGCACACATAGCTATTCCAGCAAGCAATTTGCATTAGAAATCTTCTACTTAGCCCGATATATGATAATCATACATACATATATATATACATATATATCAAGTTATATATATTCTAAAACCTTGATCAAATTGCCAGCGAAATGGTTTATGAGAATGCTGCAGCGTGTGAAAACTTCTAGCTGCACGGCTGGCAATATAAAAAGCTCGTAAACGTGTACACAAACATACATACATACATAAGTGTCTATGTGCATGCCTATGTATGCACAGCTATGTACAGTTATGTAGTGCCTCATATGGCACTCATTGCTGCATAGACTTATAGCAACTGACAGCGCGCTTTTTGCGTGCGCTCAAACTGAATTACGCGATGCTAAACAACTATAGCAGCAGCAACAGAAGCAGCGGCAGCGACAGTCGCCGCAGCGGCAAGACCAAGAACAAGAACAACAACTGACAGCCACTTCAGGTAAGAGGGGACAACATCAACGCTGGCCTGTTGCACGCTGCCGCAAAACAAGTTTGCATGTGAAATGCTATTTGCACGCACTGTCATCCACTAACACTTGCCTACAATAGCCACGCCATTGCTCGCACTCTCTCAGTGCTCGCACTCTCTCAGTGCTCGCTCTCTTTCTACCTCTCCCACTCGCACTCTCGCTCAAGCTATTTCTCTGCCTTTCATTGTTTTAACTTTCATGTTTTTATGTTACTGTTTATGCGCTCTTCACATAGCAAGGCAGAGCATATTTGTTGCACTCAATGCCAAAAATATGCAAATGGAACACATTTTTACAGAGTAAATAAAAATAATACAATAAAGCTTGCCCAGACACCGTTTCACATTGATTGCCAGTTTTACAGTTTTAGAGTCTTCATAAACCAGTTTCAACTCTTATTGCTGTGCATTGCCTGCATCGTGCAGCGCATTGAGAAGTCGACTACATTTGCCTTTTACATTGACTTGCTTCGTATTTTACCGTTCTTCTGCTGTTGTTGCTTCGTTGCTTGTCTAATTTTCATGCAATTTGCCTGCAATTTGCGTCCCTTCCGCCCACATGCGAATTATTTACAATTTCATTTCGCCGCGCAAAGAAAAGCGAATTTAAGCAAGCGAGAGCAACTGTGTGTGCGTGTGAGAGAGAGAGGGATGGAAGTAAGTAGGCAGCAGGAGGAGCAACACAGGGAGGCCTCAATAGGCAACGCCAACAGCAGCGACAAATAAATTAAATAAAAATTTGCGTGGCCCGCTTTTTGTGCCTTTTGGCAAAAAGGAAATGAATGATTTATGGGCAAAGGGACAGCTGCGGACCTTAAGGCGGAGCGGCGTGTTGTTAGCAGTAATTGGGAGGGAGCTGGCCGATTGTGCACCCCCTCTCCATACACAAGTTTATAGCGTGTTCACTGTACTGCACGTTTTTTGTACGTCTAATCCTTTTTGCACTAATTTATTTACTTTGCCTGCCTTTTCACTTAAGCGCATAAATCAAATAAGCAAATAAAAATAAATTTGAACTTTTCTGTTTCGTCTTCTTCTGCTTCTTCGCCGTTCTGCTCTGTGATACCCTGTACAGCGCCAGCCTCAGTGAACTCGGCAACTGTTGAAGCTAGACGCTTGAAATTTGCTATGCAAATTCCTTAAGGTTGGATTGTCTGGTAAGCTCTCGCTGATCTCACGGAACTCGGGAACTATACAAAGAAGACACCTGAAATTAGGTATGTAGGTCTAAGGGGGGTCTGCCTAAGTATATACCATTTTATATGCCTTACTGGGGTATACATATAGTATATATCTTGCAGTCAGACTCTTGGAATTTTGTATATATGTGGACTTTTGCTGTTATTGATCATATAGATTAGTTGTATCTATACAAGGCATCTCTTAGTCGTGCAATAGCTATAACTTTTTAAGCTCTTTCTTTTTTTTCTTGTCCACGAACTGGCTTTAAAATTAATTAAACTAAAAACTTGAGCAAAAATGCGAAGAAATTCATTTAAGTCGAAGGCTGCCAACTTTTTTGCCTGGCAACGAATTGGTAATGAAGTCGCCCAAAAGTTGGCGACCAGGCCCCGCTGAGCGGGCTGGGTGGGTGGTCTGGCTGTTGGAAAAACGTGAAAAGTCCTGCGGAAAGTCAGCGAATTGGAAAATTCTTCTAGCCAGCCAGCAACACTTGCCAAATTTGAACGTAACTCAAACAGCCACACACCACCCACCACCCACCCACCGCTTGCATACAGCTGAAATTTGCATTTGAGGCCAGGCCTAGGCCAGCGGCTATCTGTTATGCAGACCAACCCCCCCCCCCCCCCCCCATATCAGCCTCTCCCCCTTTTAAATATTGAGCCCATTTATATTGTGCAGCATCCATCGATTGCGCAACTAGACAAAAGCCAATGCGAGCCGCAAACCCTTGTCCAGGTGAAGCAAAGCTTTGCAGCTGATGCACGTGGAAATACCCTGTAATATGAGAGAAGTGGGCTATTATCGGACTGAACATTTAACCATGCTGATATTGCGCTATAGAATTTTGTATTGTATGACATATGGAGTACATTTCTGAGGTGCTGGGCTGAACATGCAAATACCCTGTAATATTAAAAGTGGGCTATTATATAGCAAGCCTTAGCTGAACACTTAGCTCTAGCTGTGTTCATATATATATATATATATATATTTTTTGATATATTTTTCTATAAATATTTTTGTTCTATTTTTTAGAGGGTATATTGATTGCTCTATATCTTCTGTCAATCCCACACAGGCTAGGCTAGTCTTTCAGCTTTTGATTACCCTAAGTTAGTCACTAGCTAGCAGCTTAGACATTCATATCAAATTGCTTATGTAGCACAAGTCCCATATACCCACATTGCGTGCCCATTCACTGGGTATTCCACTAGCAAATGTGACACATAAATTCTGCTCAAAGCTCACTCAGGCGGACCGCAAAGAAGGGAAAACTTTCTAATGGTGAGTGATATAATGTATTATATGAATGTCACATACACATACACATACACATATACATATATATATATGTATACTTATGTCTGTTTGCTGGCAATTTGAGGCTGATTATCATGATGCGAGTCTCAATATCAATTTCCTTTCCGCACTTTCCGACATGCGAAATCCTTTTCAGACATTTCACAAATGTTTCGCCACAATCAAACCAAGAATTTATTTTAAAAGCAGAGCCCCCCAGCCCCATCACCCCTCTCTCTCCTTTTGTGTGTCTAAAATTGTTTTCTGTCAGCTGTGGGCCCGACTCGCCGGTCAAGTTTCGACTTTGATGTGGCCTTAGAGCGAGCGGCCAACAACAACATTTGCATAATTCCCTTGCCAATCTGCACAAAGTGCTGATTAGTTTCCCATATTCCAAAAGAAACCCCTTGTCGAGCCCCTGCCCCCGCCCCCGCTCCCGTCCCCGCCTGTGGCATGTGTCAGCCACAAAATTAGATTCCAAATAGAATTTGTTGACATCAACTTTGACCAGCATTCAAAACATAATTTCATCCCAATCTCGCATAATCCACAAATCCAGTTACCACTCGGGCTCCAAGCCCCAAAGCTCTAATTAACTCGAGCATTAGAGGCTTTCATGCTAACGGGAAATGGAATGTTAGTTTTGCTCTATATCTATATCTATTTCAATTCATATTCAAATTTCACAGATAATTGAGCTTTATAGCTAAGCTTTATAGTTAAGCTATATGTGTAGATAGATAAAGACAGCGAGAGAGAGAGAGAGAGAGAGAGAGAGAGAGATAGTGAGAAAGAAAGAGAGAGAGACAGAGAGGTAGTGAGAGTGAGATTCTCGACGGTTAGATATTATAGAAAGAGAGGGAGGTATATATAGATATTGATATGTTGATAGGTAAAGAGAGATATAGTGTGTGTGTGAGAGAAAGAGACTAAGAGATATTGATAGATAGAGAGAGAGAAAAGGGGAAAAGTGAGAGAGATGCATTTCTCTCTATATCTGTTGGTCTGTATTTCTCTCACTCTCCCCCATCTCTCTCTCTCTCTCTCGCTATCTTTCTATCAATATCAATACTGTCTCTCATTCTCCCACTTCTTCTATCTACCTATCAATATCTTTTACTCTTTTCTCCTCTCTCAGTCTCACTATCTAGTAATATCTCGTAGTCTCTGTCTCTCTCTCTCCTCTCTCTCTCTCCATCTGTCTTACTAACTCTCTCCCTTTCTCTCTCTCTATCTTTCCATCTTATTATCTTCATCCCTCTCTCTTTTCCTCTTCTAATTATATATGCCTTCTCTCCCTCATACTTCCTCTTCATCTGTCTATCTTCTTCTTTATCTCTCTCTCTGTCTCTCTTTGCCTTATTTACTCTATCTCTGTCACTAACTCTCTCACTCGTACACCCCGTTTCCTTCCAATACTTTATAAAAGACTCCAAGTATATAAGAGTATTTATATTTATATATATATGTATTATATATATACATACATATATATATTACATAATTGGTATCAGAGTCAATATTGCATTAAGTTAGTGTAGATAAATAAAAATAAGTTAGTGTGTACGCGGGTCGGAGTACTCTTCAATCTTAAGTCTATGCGTATATACGATATAGCTTGCACATGGAATGAACTAAAAGTCTAAGAATGCCTAAGCCTAGATGGAAGGGAAGATTCAGCAGCTGGCAACCAGTCGAGTGAATCCTCTGGGTCACCTCAGCCTGAGGGGCTGGACGTGAGCGACTCCGTGCTCGGGCGCTGGCGACTTGACGGTGGCCAGGCAGGTCTGCTTGAGGGACTTGCCCGGCGGCCGTTTGATGCACTCGTCGAAGTAACACTTCTCCACGTTGTGCAGGAATTCGACAAGGAGCTTGGCGTCGGCCCCGTTGGGGCCCGCAAAGTATTCGCACTCGTAGCCGTGGAGCTTGAGGTCGCGCACGCAGCAGTCGAGAAACTCGGCGTTGGCGGAATACCAATTGTTGTGGCGGACGAGGGGAATGCCCAGGCGGGTGCGCACGATGCCCGTCAGCCAGGTGTCGTCGATCCAGAAGAATGGCACGCGCATCGCCTCCGCTACGAGCCGGGCGGCGGTGGCCACGTTCGTGATGTACAGCCAGCCGGAGAGGTAGGCTGGATAGAGGGCGTGCGGATACTCCTGCCGGGTGACGTACCACTTGTTCGCCTGCAGCCGTATGGGCGGCTTGGCGTCCAGCACGTAGCCTGCCAGGAGGGCACTGCTGCTGGCCAGCGCCGGCTGGCTGAGCTCCAGCGTCTCCAGATACCGTCTCAGATGGAATATATCGTAGATGATGTCGTCGTCCATTTTGATGATGAACTTGGCTCGATGCTGGCACTCGCCGGCTGCCCAGCGCAGACCCATCACGTGCTTGTAGCTGAGATTGCGATAGGCCTCCACGAAGTTGCCCTGCAGCAGATCCCCGAAGCGCGCCTGCTCGTCCGCCAGCTGCGCCTGCTTCACGAACTGCTCGCGCGCCGGCAGAGCGGCCAGCAGAAAGACCCGCTGCAAGCCCATCTCGGCCAGCTTGCTCTGGGCGATGGCCTGGCGGTGGGCAGCGCGCAGTGCATCGTGGCCCGCATACGAGGTGACAATGAGCACAGCTGCAATGGAGGAAGGCAATTAGTTGTAGACGGGGCAACAGATGGCCCTGATCTCACCCAGCAGCTCGCGCTCGGCACGTCGGCACACGTTGCTGGCCAGCAGATAGTCGAAGTTGGTGAGATTCAGCAGCGGGCCAGGTCCGACGCCTGGCAGATGCTCCGACAGCGTTGTGTGCTCGCTGTCATTCTCCTCCGCGCTGTTGGCTGGCAGCTGGACGAGGAACTCATCGCTTTGGCCCTTGCTGCGCAGCGGACCCGTTATATAGCTGATGCACAAGATGATGATTACGATTAGCGATATGGCAATTGGTAGCAGTCGACGGCCGCGCATGCGCATCTTCAAACATTCTATAATCGTGAGGCTGTGTTTGTGTGTGGGTGTTGGTGTTGCTGTGCGTCTCAGTGTGTGTGCGTTCAGCCAAAACAAAAACTGATAAAAAATATGAAAACAAATGCAAAAATTATTCAAAACACACCACACGCACCAACACCAACACAAATAACAATTCGCTGTACAGAACTATCGATAGGTTTTCTGTGTACGCCCGCAATACTCGTGCCGATGAGGATAGCGCGGCGCTAATGGCAGCTTGTGACGTCATATTTGAACTGGTCCACAAAAATCGTATATTTAAAATTATTATAAATTTAGTATTCAATATATAATCACTTAGTACTTAATATATCTGTTAACACATGAATCTTTTGTAACTTAGCAACATTCCAGCTACACTTCAACGGGTATGAAAGCTTCAAACCTATAGCTGATAGTGAAATACAGTAACACAATATAACTCTGCTATGAAAATTATATTCAAAAATTACATATATGTACATTCATTTATTTATTATTCACTTATTTTGCAACCAATTGTGCGCTGTGCGTAATCGGACTATCGGAAAGCAACGCTGCTCATTCGACTATTGCTGGTAATTTGCGATATCTGTGTGTACACACTAGCAAAGCAGAACACAATCGATAAGACTGCGCGTAATTTAAACTTTAAATATTATACTAAATAGCTAGCGAAAACGAAACGTAGATACACTTGGATAATTACCGCGAATATATAGATGCAATTAAACGACTTCGTATTGTAATTGCATTGAATTCGCTGCGCATTGTGGTTACAAATATGGCGCGCACCGCATATGAAGTGCAACGGGACTTTGCCATGAGCAGCGGGATACGCTCAGAGATAATTTGGGACTCGTAAGTGTGGATATGAATTTCAGACTAGATATCTTGTAATCTGTTTGTTCGCAGGCTGGCCCCCGACCAGGCGGAATTACTCAAGCAAAAGTTGTTCAATCTAATCGATGATCAAGGCCAAAAGCCCAAAGCGCTGGACAGGCAGCGCCAGCAGCTCTTCGACAATGTGTGGAAGCAGCGCATCTACACGAACCGCGCGCTGCTTTCGGCTATTATCTATGTGCTGGTCACCCCAGAATCGGATCGCGCCAAGGCACTGGAATCCACGAGCTTCAGCTGCCACCCAGTCATACGGACGCGCAAGTGCGTGCGCGCGGATGGCGGCAACAGCGACGGCTGCTGCATGGTCTTCGTCGACGAGGGTGGACGCATCTACGCCAATTGGACGAAATATGTTCGCAACAATGCACTGCCCAAGGGCACCATGATAGCGCCCGCCGAGGGCATCTATACGTTCAGCGGCGATGGGGCCGAGGAAACGGTCCAATTGATGGTGCAGTCGACGCCCGCCTCCTGGATTAAGCACAAGGTATTGAACGTCAGCGACAAGCTGGTCGCAATCGGCGGCATCATGGGCACCGTGCCCATGGCCGTTTCCCTGACCTGCCCCGTTGCCACGCCCATACTGATGGCAGCCACCGTCGCTGGCTACTCCGCGGCTGCGTACAGCACCGTGCGCTCGGCCACGCGGCTCATCGACCGCCGCTGGCACGGCCAGAGCACATCTCTGGGCGACAGCGATGCGCGCAGCAGCTGGCTGGGTGTAGCCGGCGGCGTCGCTGGCCTGGGAGCAAAAGGCGCCACCACAGCCGCAAACATCATACAGACGAAAACGGGCACCGCCGCCCGGCTGGCTGTGAAGGGCATCAGCCTCTCGTCCGTCGTCATCTCTGGCACGGGCGTGCTCAACGGCGTCTACGATCTCTATCTGAAGATCAGCGACGAGCAGCAGCTGAGCAGCTGCGATGTCATGCAGATCGCCTCCAGTCTGCTGATCTTCACCCACTCCATCAACAATCTGCGCGTGGCCGCCAAAGGCACCGATGGCTACAGCCTGCGCCGTGCGCTCAGCTCGCAGAGCCGCAAGGTGTTCGAGCGCATTGCCCAGGAGTCGATCAAGCTGCAGAGCAATCGGGCGGGCGGCAAGTTCGACATTGTGCGCATCATCAACGATATACCCTACAAGGAGGCGCTGCTCAGCCTGCACAGAATCCATGCGCACCTCTCGAGCGGCTCCCTCGTCTCGGGCGCTGTGGCCGCTGCCGGGGCGCTGCCACACTTCGCTCGGCTCACGGCGGGCGGCCAACTGCATGTGGACGTGAAGCAGCTGACCAGCCAGCTGGGCGGCAAGTTCGTCCAGCAGATTGGCGACCTGGGCAGCTTCAGCGATGTGCTCGGCGGCCTCTACCGCCACTTCGGGGAGCAGGCGGCCCAGTTCCTGCTGCAGCTGACGCGCGACTTTGTCGAGCAGCAGGCGGACAGCATCGATCGCAGCCTGCACACGTTCGTCTCCACCGAGCTGGTGCTCTACCGCATGCTGAGCCACTGCGTCAAGCACTACGAGAGCTGCGCCCTCGACTTCCTCGAGCGCCGCCGCTTCGAGATCATCGGCATCATCTCCAAGTACTTCCAGTCGCTGCTGCCGCATCCGCAGACCAACGCCAGGCGACGCAAGTGCGCCAGCTGCCGCGGCGTCTACTACATCTGCTCGCTATAGGTTAGGATCTAGCTTAAAGATATACATATATATGTGCACCCAGTATAGTGACTTAGTCAGCGATTTGCAATGTGATTTGAAAGACTTTTTTGAATGTTCATTTGTGTTTTATTGAATAAAGTATTTAAGGTATCTGTTGCGTGAGGATTTCAGTTCAGAGTTTAGCTCTGGGCTAAACCCATATGTTTAAATCTTCTCATGAATGAGAATTTGGGTATAGTTTATGTGTACATCTATTGAGTGTTTGGTGTGGGTTAAGACTTAATGTCTGTTCTGTCCAGGAATTTGAATTTAAGTATAATTATGTGTATATATAGAGTATTTGGTTGTGTTAGGAATTATTATCAGTTCTGTTCGGCTCTAGCCGAAATTATAGTTAGTGTTGTTAGTGTTATCACATTTGATCTGTTGATTATTTGGCATGTATAAGGCATAGATTTGGTGTATTATATATATATATATATATATATATATATATATATATATATATATATATATATATAAGCATAGCATATATATATATATATATATAAGCATAGCCATATATATATATATATATATATATATATATATATATATATATAAGCATAGCCATATATATATATATATATATATATATATATAAGCATAGCCATATATATATATATATATATTTATAAAACTCTCATTGCTGGTGGTAGAACGTCGAAACGCTTCCACATGCGCTCGAATTCATATTCGAATTCGTGGACCAAGCGAGAGTTTGTTGATATGCAAAGGTTTTCCCAGTTGCCGCCGAGGCCGCCGTCGGTCCAGTTGAGGGAGCCGTTAAGTAGGATGCTGTTAGTGGGCACCCTATTGGACTTGTTCCTTTTCAAGGTCCATAGAAAATCAACACGATCCGGGCCGTCGATCACACAGTACTTGTGATGCATGAAGAAAGCCGATTGTTGGGAGCGTAGTTGGACGCCCGCGCCCACGAGATCGACTTGCAAAGGGTTGAGAACAGTGTTCGGTAGACGATTAGTTATTAGGCGAACGGACACTTTGCGTCTGACTGCCCGCTTCAAGGCCCGCGCCATCTCAATGGACTGCAAAGCGTACATGGCCACATCGATGCTATACTTGGCCGTGTCCAGCAGCTCAATGAGACGATTGATTTTCTTTTGGGTACAATGGATGTTTGCGCACTCGGTGCGGCGTCCCTCGCGCAAGTTCCTGTAGTGATCCGTGACGCAAGTGAATCCCAGCTCATTGAACATGAGCAGCTCGTACTCCTTAGACAAGGGGCGCGCGGAACGCTTCTTAATTATCCAATTGTGCACGAATACGACTGCTTCCGATGCGGCAATTACGCCGGTCGCAAGAAACAACAACGACCAAATTGGATGCTTCGACATTAACTCAAACACTGAAAAGCATTGTTATATACACATATGTAAGTATTTCAACATTCTTGCAGCACGTTTTTCTACTTACTCTTCGGATTTTATACGCTTGCCTTCCTGGTGCGGAGATTTAGTCAAATCTGTCAAAGAGAAATTGGGCTGGTTCAGAACGAAGAGAGCTGAAATTACAAAGTTACACGAAATTGTGAAATTAGATTACAAAAAAAAAAAAAAAAAAAAAAAATTGTATATAGAGCACATGTGCCTTTCCATAAATCTGCCGAATACTATTTGTAACTTCGTAATCCAATATTCTACTATTATTGTCACTTTTCCACATTTGCATCAAATATTTTGCAGCACGTTTTTCGACTTACTTCTTGGGCACGAAAAATCTTCTACGCGTCAATAATTGAGCACGAATCTGTCAAACACTAGCGTTAACTCCGTAATCCAATATTCTTTTCTTATTGTTAGTTTTTTTACACTTGCACTGAATTATTTGCTGTACGTTTTCCTACTTACTTTTTGTATACGAAAATCTTCTGCGCGTTCGACTTGCTCGTGCTGTGATTTTTGCAAATCTGCCGAAGTGAGCCTGAGCTTGTTCAGGGTGGAGTGAACTGACTCTTTTACGAAGCTATTTTACGAAGTTATACGAAGTTGAGCCGACTCCTTCCGATGCTATTTTACGATGTTGTGAAATTATGTCTGAAAAAAAATATGCATATGTGTGGATGCCAATAATAATAGAGATGCTGAGCACATATGATTATCTGTCGAAAACTATTTGTAACTTCTTTATCTAATATTATTTTATTATTGTCACTTTTTCACACTTGCATCAAAATATTTGCTGCATGTTTTCTTCCTTACTTTTTGGATACAAATATAATTATATCTATAAATCTGTCAAACACTATCTTTAACTCCGTAATCCAATATTCTTTTCTTATTGTTAGTTTTTTTACACTTGCACTGAATTATTTGCTGCACGTTTTCCTACCTACTTTTTGGATACGAAAATCTTCTGCGCGCTCGACTTGCTCGTGCTGTGATTTTTGCAAATCTGCCAAAGTGAGCCTGGTTCAGAAACGGAGTGAGCTGACTCTTTTGCGAAGCTATTTTACGAAGTTATACGAAGTTGAGCCGACTCCTTCCGATGCTATTTTACGAAGTTGTGAAATTATGTCTAAAAAAAATATGCATATGTGTGGATGACAATAATAATAGAGATGGTGAGCACATATGATTATCAATAAATCAGTCGAAAATTATGTGTAACTTCATAATCTATCCATAATCCATTATTATTGTCAGTAATCTATTATTATTGTTAATTATTCACATTTGCAACGAGTTTTTTGCAGCACGTTTTCCTACTCACTTTTAGAATACGAATACAGATGCTGGGCACATATGATTATCTATAAATCTGTCAAAAACTATCTTTAACTCCGTAATCCAATATTCTTTTCTTATTGTTAGTTTTTTTACACTTGCACTGAATTATTTGCTGCACGTTTTCCTACTTACTTTTTGGATACGAAAATCTTCTGCGCGTTCGACTTGCTCGTGCTGTGATTTTTGCAGATCTGCCGAAGTGAGCCTGAGCTGGTTCAGAAACGGAGTGAGCTGACTCTTCCCGATGCTAATTTACGAAGTTACACGAAGAAGTTGTGAAATTAGACTACAAAAAAAAAAAATTCACACATAAGCATATTTGTTTTGTAATCTACCAATAATAATAAAGATGCTGAGCACATATGAGTATCTATAAATCAGTTGAATAATATCTTCTGCTTATTAATCTAATATTCTATTATTATTGTCACTTTTCCACGTTTGCATCGAATTATTTGCTGCACGTTTTCCTATTTACTTTTAGGATACGAATATATGTAAATATATAGATGCTGAGCATATATGACTAACCATAAATCTGTCGAGCACTACTTTTAACTTCCTAATCTGACAATAATCTATTATTGTTAATTTTTCACATTTGCATCGAAGTTTCTGCAGCACGTTTTTCGACTTACTTTTTCGATACGAATATAATTATATAGATGCTAAGCACATTCGACTATTCAGAACTCTGGCGAGTACTATCTTTAGCTGTAAAATCTGATATTCTATTATTATTGTCACTTTTTCACGTTTGCACTGAATTATTTGTAGCACGTTTTCCCACTTACTTTTTGGATACGAAAATCTTCTGCGCGCTCAACTTGTTTGTGCTGTGATTTTTGCAGATCTGCCAAAGTGAGTCTGAGCTGGTTCAGGGTGGAATGAGCTGATTCTTTGTGTTGGTATTTTTCTGTTATACGAAACTGACTATCAATAAATCTGCCAAGTACTTTTTTAAGCTTCGTAATCTAATATTTTATTATTATTGTTAGCTTATCACGTTTACATAGAATTACTTACAGCGACGGATTTCAAGTCAAGAATGTGACGTTTACATGCGTTTAAGTAAAAATTAGGCACTGTTAATAAAAATACTAGCCTTCAGAGAGAACGCAAATAAGCAAAATATCGAATGAGGCCCACATTCAACTGACGTAGCAATGCGCGGTATTAATAAACTGTATCGAATAATGCTAACAATAAAATATTGTATTGCTAACTCGAGCACGATAACATTATAGATATTATTATTTTGCATATCTATGTATGTCACGAATGATACTAAATCAATTTGAGAACATACTTTTGCATGTTTAAAGCATAATAATTGACAAATAAAAAAATATCCAATGTATTTGTTCTAAACCTAAAACCTTGACTTTGAAGGGTATCTATTGAGCGGGCAATCGTGTAATACCAAAATAGAAATACCAAAAAACGTAATACCAGAAACATGTAAATGTGCATAGCTCAACAACAGACGAACAACAGCAGCAGTGAGAGCGTGCGAGACAACGACGAAGACGGTTCGCCGAGAGTTACGCACAGAGTATGTGCTGGCGGCGTATAACGGCGGACGGACCTAAAACACAAAGTGTGCGTGCGTGCGTGTGCGTGCGTGTGTGTGTGTGTTCTCTTTATTTTCTTTTGTAACAACAAATATTAGTTAAATCATAATTACACATATATTGTACAAATAGTAAACTGCAGAAATGTGCAGCATATTGTGAGTGTAAATTGATTTCGCATCGTGTTTGGGTGTGAAAATGACGAATTTAAATATAACAAATATCAGAAAGAAACACAATTTCCATCTAGTTTTTTGGGAGGAGGAAGCGTTAAAAAAAATAATTCAGCTGAAGAGAAAATCCAAAATCCAAATCAAAATCAACAATTATAAGTAATTACAAATACAAATACAACTATGTGTAACTGCTATAGCAGCAGCAGAGCAGCAGTAGTAGTAGCAGCGCAGCGGCAGAGCAGCCACCACGGTCGTTTAGCAGCCAGCAGCGCCAAGAAGACGACGAAGAGCAAGACGAAAAGTAAAACAACAATAAAGCTGGCCATATTCATACAACAAAAAAAATTGAAAAAAACAGCATGTTGTGAGCTAATCAGAATCGGTTGAAAGGCAGGCAAAGTTTTTTTTTTAAGTTTTTGCTTTTATCGGGGCTAAATAATTAATTAATTATAATTACGTAGAAATTTGAAATTGCAATTGAAATTATGTTGCTCTATATATTTATGAAAATAATGCAAAGTTGAATGCGTCGCAGTCGACGTCGACGTCGTCTCGTGGTGTCAACGTCAACTCCAACCGCGCTGCTGCTTCGTGCGTTTGTATGTGTGAGTGTATGTTTAGTGTCTTGGTGTGCGTGTCCCCTTGCCTACGAAGGTGGGCTCTGTTCATGAAAAGGCGCCTCCTGTCGGCACATAAGTGGGTTATTCACAATATTGTTTTTGTTATTGCGCTGCCATTAGCTCTGCCAGTGCCGCTGCCGCTAGCTCTGCCTCTGCTACTGCCGCTGTCGCTGTCGTTTTTCCTATGAAAATGCAGAGTTAAATAAATCGCGGCGAGTCGAAATCTTATCGTCATTAGCTTAACCCTCCCCCGCCCCCGCTCGTTCCGTTCTGGTATCGATGCCGTCGTGGTGAATACCAAAGTATTGATTCCATATTTTTTATGCACATGCTTATTCACAGCAGCAGCAGAAACAGCAGCAGCGCAGCAGAACTCAAAGCGTAGCTTAAATTAACTGTAAATCAAAATAAGAATCAAAGTCAAGCAAGAGAGCAGACGCGAAAACACAAAACAAAATCAAGCAAAATCAAAATAAATAAAAAAAAAACAATAAGAAAGATGACGGACGTTGCAGAGCTGTTGAACAGCATGTCGAGCACCTTTAACAGCGACTGCGCCACCAGCACCGCCGAGGGCGGCACGTTGCTGAACCTGGACCTGGCCGAGGATAAGACCCTGAAGTGGCGCAATTTGGCGAACAATCAGTTTGCCTGCAAGGATAAGGATAAAAAGCAAAGCATCAAAAGCGACGAAGCGCACGAGAAGCAACAGGAGGCAGCGCAGCAGCCGGCCGTCAAATGCGAGACGACGGAAACTGCGGACGGCGCCCAGCAGTTGCCTCAAGGCCAGAGCCAAAGCCAAAGTCAGGCCAGCGACGCTGACGCTGACGCGAGCGCAAGCGTCGACGACAACAGCGACAGCGGCGTCGGCGTCGCCCGTGCAGAAATAACAGAAAAAATGACGTCGGCAGAGGCAGACGAGTCGCAATCAAGAGCAGCCGCAGCGACGCCGCCTCCTAACGAAACGCTGGCAGCAACAGCAGCAGCCGACAATGAAAACGGTAATAATATTGATGTTGACGTTGACGTCGACGTTGCCGACTGCGCAGCCGAAGCAGCAAAAGGCAAAGACAATAGTGAAAAAGCAGAAGAGGAAGAAGAAGCACCTGCAGCGGCGGTCAAATTGGAGCAGGAAGCGTGCAAAAGCGCTGCAGAAAACGCAACAACAACTATAACAGCAGCAGCTGCGCCTGAGTTGGCAGCGCCGTCTGCAGCTGAAGCAGAAGCAACAACAACAACAACAGCAACAGCAGCAGCAGAGGCCATCGTATCTGGCGAAGGCATCAAGACTGAGACTGAAACGGAAACCGCAAATGCAACAGCCAAAAAGGAAGAGGGGGAAGAGATTGCAGAGGAGGCGCAACAACAACAGCAGCCGCTGCAGGAGGATATATTGACTGCGCAGCACGAAGTAAGCGCAGACATAGTAGTGGCAGAGGCAGCGGCAGCTGTAACAACAGAACCAATAGCCGAGGTCGCATCGGCTACAGTCACAGCATCTTCGGCAACTGTAACGGCATCCCCAGTGCCTGTCGCTCCACTTGTTGTCAGCTCTGCTGCCGACAGCAATAGCAGCAGCAGCAGCACCGACATTGTTGACGCCGCTGCTGACGCAACAGATTCGAATGTGGCTGCTGCTGCTGCTGACAGCGTCGACATTGCTGTGCCAATAGCAACAACAGTAACAACAGCGCAAGCTGATAAAAACGTAAGTGTATACGTATTTATGCGCGTGTGCTTTTGCATACATACGCGTATGGGACTGTGTGTGTGTGGCTGTGAATATGTGTATTAGTATAAGTCTTGAATTCTTTTCATTTTGTAGTTTGTTTGATTCACTTTCCGTTTTACTCTGCACCAATGGCCGTCAATTAAACAGAATTGGGCAGCACTGACAACTCGTTTTTTGTTGTTGTAAAGCAAGAGGAAGAGAGAGAGAGAGAGGCAAAGCATAGTAGAACGGGATTTCCCTTGTATGCGGTAGTTATTGATGCTCCAAAGAATAATTATGTATGTATGTATGTACGTATTGTGTATGTACACATTTATGTACATATATTTATGCACACACACTCACACACACACACACATATATATATATATATATGTATATATATTCATAGTCCTTCATTTCCTTTGCTTTCTGCAAATTTGCCTTCGCAGGCAGAAAAAATCGATAATAAATTGATAAATTGTATTTAATTGGCTATTTAATCAGCTTCTAAGTGTGGAACAAATACATACATACATATGTTGCATGTATGTGCATATTTAATATGCAAAGTCTGTTAGTTTACAGTTCATGTTAGTTAACAGCCAATGAATAATGCAACTGAATGAATGCATAAATATTATATAAATCACGAATTAAGGCTCGAATTTGTATAGAAAAAATATTTCATATACTACAGTTAGTTAACTATATGCGTAGAACTTGGCCAGTTGATAAGAAGCTATGCAGATATGCTCTGTAGACAGGACTAGATTGATGATAGATTTGAGCATTGAAATGGTATAATGCAAGATAAAAACAGTATTATTTATTTGATTTATTTAAATGTATATATATATATATATATATATATATATATATATATATATATATATATATATATATATATATATATATATATATATATATATATATATATATATAATAAATCAGGTGCTAAAACTACGCTTAAATGTGGTATGTAAATATGTCTTTTGCTTATAGAAGCCGTTTGCCTGGCTCTTAAACTCGTTTTTATTGCTGCGGTGCCCAATCGAAAGTCATTTTGAAGCCGATTTTTAGCCCGAACATGGCCTATGACAATAAATTTCATTTCAGATTTACGAAATATGCGAGTAAGAAGTAAGAATGAGAAATGTCTCAAGAATCGGATGAAGACTGAAGAGAAAAGAGCAAGAATCAGTGAATCAATCAAGAAGTTCACCCTTTGAATCAAGCATATATACATATGTATGTAGGATATATAACCAATTCGTATCAAGAACTTTTCTGCAATGAGCAAGCATCTGCGTTGGCTAAGGGCGCGCTGGCTAGGGGCGCTGGGGGTTGTCTACCCCCGCCAGCCCAGTGTTGGCTCTGTTTTGCAAGGTCTGTTGCCAAGAGCAACCGCCCGGGCCGGGCCGGGCCGAATGGATATCAAGAGCATGCCTAGATTTTTGTACACAAGTCGAGCCTGAATATAACTATATATATATATATATATACGCACATATAAAGAGAGCGAGAGAGAGAGAGAGAGAGAGTGAGAGAACTTCTCTTTATATATGTAAAGAAAACAAATAGAAATTATCAAGAAAATGAGAAAAGATTTTGGAGTGAAGCGCAAGGCGAGTTGTGGCCACCTTTGGTTGCACCTGTTGTCCTCTCAGCCAGAATCGAACCTTTACTAACTTCGCTCTCTTCTTTTTCCCGCAGGAGCAAAATGTGGCGGGCAGCAGCCGTCGCTTGCGTCGGACTCCACGGCCCACAGACACGCCCACACCGACGACCATGGCGGTTGAGGAGCAGGAGGCGCCAGGGCACGAGTCGCCGGAGCTGGAGCTGGAGCAGCCGGAGCAGGAGCCCGAACAGGAGGACGAAACGTCCAACGATGTCAAGAAGGAGCCTGAAAAATTGGCGCAGCTCAACGAGGGCGAGGCCAGCAGCAGCAGCAGCAGCCTGAACGCTGCTGCCCCGCCACCGCCCGCACCCAAGCGCGGGCGTGGGCGTGCCAAAAAGATAAAGCCCGAGGCGGAGCTGCCGCTGGAGGAGGCGCCACTGCCAGAGGAGGCCGCCGCAGTGGAGCGCAAAGTGGGACGCAAGCGCAAGCTGCACGAGGAGGACCCACTGATGCCCGATTTGCCAGTGGTCAATATCAAGACCGAGCAGCAGGACGAGGACTCGTCGGCGGCGCCCAGTGGCGATGGCAAGCGCATGCGACGCAGCGTGCGCCTGGGCAATCGCGTTGATCAGGCGCAGGCCTGGGCCGAGGAGATCAAGACGGAGCCACTGCCGCCGGCCAGTGAGCTGCCAGCCGCCGCAGGACCAGCTGCAGCTGCAGCTCCCATTGACCAGCTGTCGCAACTGGCTGTCGTGCTGGACGAGAAGACGCCGCCCAAGAAGCGCGGCCGCAAGGCCAAAATCCCAGTGCCGCCCAACCGCCCAGAGACGGACGGCCAGCCACTGGCCGCAGTGGGCGCCAGCAGCAGCGGGAGTGGAGCTGGCAATATCCAGGCCATGAGCAGCTCCGCTGCAGCCCTGGCGCTGTCCAATGGCAACAAGCGAGCGGCAGTGGCGCCGTCTGCGGCGGCGGGCAGTGCGGAGCAGCAGCAGCAGCTGCCCAAGCGCTCGAAGCGACGGATCAAGCCCACCACCAAGATATTGGAGAACGAGGAGCTGCTCTGCGAGTTCGAGACGAAGCACATCGAACGCTTGACCCAGTGGGAGGCCACATCAGCGGCGGCAGCAGCAGCGGCGGAGGCGGATGGTGGCGGGGGTGCTGCTGGGGCTGGGGCTGGGCTGGAGACGCCGCAGGCCTGCAGCTCCAACTCGTCCACGTCGCGGCAGAAGAGCGACAAGTCGGATGGGGGCAGCGGCCTGGAGCAGCATCCAGCGGGCACGAATGCGATCAAGAAGCGTCTCTTCTCCAAGACGCAGCGCGACATTGACAACTCGGACGCGGCGCTGCGGGCGAAGAGTCGGGTGCGGCCCAGTCCCGACCTGGATCAGTTCCTGAGCGACATCAAGGCGTGCAAGCTGAACGCGAATCGCTCGCCCGAGGAGCGCAAGCTGAACAAGAAGCAGCTGCGCAAGCTGGCCAAGCAGAAGGAGAAGCATCTCAAGCTCTTGGGTCTGCGGCGCAACAACAGCGAGGAGGCCAGCGACAACGACAGCTCCAACACAGACAACGAGGAGTTCGTGCCCACCATACGCGTCCAGGTGGGCAAGCCCAGTGTGACGCTGCGCCTGCGCAATGCCGCCAAAGAAACGAATCCTGCTGCGGCTACAGCTGCAACTGGAGTTGGAGCTGGAGCTGGAGCCAAGCAAGCGCTGCAGCCACCGCCGCCGCCGCCGGCAGCGCCCTCGAAGCTAACGCGTCGCATGGGCGTGCGGGCCAACAGTGCCACTGCAACAGCTACGACCACACTGGAGCACGGCCAGCTGCAGACGCTGAACAGCGCCATTTTGGCATCGAATGATGCCAGCGATGCCATAGCCAGCACCTCAGCAGCAGCAGCGGCGGCGGCGGCGGCGGCGGCAACAGCTGCCGCCGCTTCCTCCAGCTCCAACTCCTCCTCCTCCTCGGCGGCGGCTGGCGCCAAATTCATTTGCCTGTGCCAGCGCGGCTCGCAGTACTATGCGCGCAATGCGCCGGATGCATCCTTTTGCTGTGCCATCGACAACATTGACGAGCAGAAGATCGGCTGCTGCAACGAGCTGGCCGCCGAGGTCCACAATCTGCTGCGTCCCAGCCAGCGTGTGGGCTACATGATACTCTGCGACGAGCACAAGAAGCGCTTGCAGGCGCACAACTGCTGCGCCGGCTGTGGCATCTTCTGCACTCAGGTGAGCTTCATTATCATCGGCTAATCAATCAGTCAATCAATCCATCAATCTCTTTGCAGGGAAAATTCGTGCTGTGCAAGCAGCAGCATTTCTTTCATCCAGACTGCGCGCAGCGCTTCATACTGAACAGCCCGTACGATGCACAGCAGCAGCAGTCCCCGAATCCGGGCAACTTCGTCAGCCCGCTGCTCGTGCTGAAGTGCCCACACTGCGGCCTGGACACACCTGAGCGCACCTCGACGGTGACCATGAAATGCCAAACGTTGCCAGTCTTTCTGCCCGCGCAGAAGGCTAAGATGTAAGCTGGCTTCAATCCCACATTCATTTCATCAAATTAATCTTCTCATTCGTTAGTAAACCCGCCAAGCTGACCACCTCGTCGCATTTGACGCAGTTCGGCAATGCGGCTGGTGCCGGGTCCAAGCCAGCTGGCGGCAGCAGCAGCAGCAGCAGCTCGGCCAAGCCAGCCACGGGCGGAGCAGCGGGACGCGGCAAGGCGGGCAGTGCCAAGTCGAATGGTTCACGGGGCAAGGCCAATGGCGGCAGTGGCTCGGGGCAGGCGTTGAATGTGATCAGCTTTGAGCAACTCATACCGGAGTCTGTGATGAACGTGGTGCTGCGCGATCGGATAGTGTCGTCGAGCGGGCGCGTGACCACCGAATTCAATACCCGGGACATGTACTACGCCGTGCAGAACGACGATCTGGAGCGCGTTGCCGAGATATTAGGTTGAGCATAGATAGTTGGAGTTCGTTGTTTATATACTAATCGGTCTTATCTATCTTGTTCGAAAGCTGCCGACTACAACGTGCTGACGCGCATGCGTGAATTCCTCAATGGTACCTGCCTGCACCTGGTCGCCCACTCGGGCACCCTGCAAATGGCCTATCTGCTGCTGTGCAAGGGCGCCAGCTCCCAGGGCTTCGTCAACATTGTCGACAGCGAACTGCGCACGGCCTTGATGTGCGCCGTGATGAATGACAAATGCGATATGCTGAATCTGTTCCTGCAGTGCGGCGCCGATGTGGCTATCAAGGTGGACCTCAGCTTCAGTAATTGTAGACATCTTTTGACTAACAACTGTTTGTTATCTGGGCTTTTGCAGGGTCCCGATGGCATGACTAGTCTGCACATTGCCGCTAAGCTGGGCAACGTGGAAGCTGCCCAGCTGATTGTGGATAGCTATCGTGGATCGCGTAATATTACCAACTTTCTCTGCTTCATCAATGCCCAAGACGAGGGCGGCTGGACGGCCATGGTCTGGGCAGCAGAGCTGGGGCACAAGGATATTGTTAGGTGCGAATCGTACTCTGCTAACCGCTGCACATTATGTTAAGCGACGTTAACATATCAACTTAACAGCAGCTAGGGAACAGTCTGTTCCCAGTCTTCCGCCTTTACTAAATTTGTTTTCGATTTCAGTCTGCTGCTTAATCAAGGCGCCGATCCGAATATATGCGACAATGACAACAACACGGTGCTGCACTGGTCCACGTTGCACAACGATGGACTGGAGACGATAACTGTGCTGCTGCAGGCGGGCGCCGATTGCAACGTGCAGAACGTGGAAGGCGATACGCCGCTGTGAGTAGAGTGCAGGATCTAGTTTGAGCTCGATTGATAATGTATTTTGCTCGTAGTCATATTGCGTGCCGTCATTCGGTGACCCGGATGTGCATCGCTTTGATAGCGAACGGAGCCGATCTGATGATCAAGAATAAGGCGGAGCAGTTGCCCTTTGATTGCATACCGAACGAGGACTCCGACTGTGGCCGCACCGTGGGCTTCAACATGCAGATGCGCAGCTTTCGGCCGCTGGGACTACGCACGCGGGTCGTCTGTGCGGATGCCTCGAACGGGCGCGAAATTCGACCCATTCAGGCCGTGCGCAACGAGCTGACCATGTCCGAGAACGAGGACGAGGCCGATGCCCTGATGTGGCCCGACTTCAAATACATTGTCAATTGCATCATTCTGCAGAATTCTGTGCAGATCGATCGACGCGTCTCACAGATGCGCATCTGCTCCTGCTTGGACAGCTGCAGCAGCGATCAGTGCCAATGCAATGGCGCCTCCTCGCAGAACTGGTACACGGCGGAGAGTCGCTTGAATTGTGAGTTCAACTACGAGGATCCGGCGGTGATATTTGAATGCAACGATGTCTGCGGCTGCAATCAGGTAAGGCAGATGCCAAAGTTGCCAAAATGCGGATTCATTTCATGTGGTTTCATTCATTCACTCAGTTGTCCTGCAAGAACCGTGTCGTGCAGAATGGCACCAGGGTTCCCCTGCAGATTGTTGAGTGCGAGGAGCCGACAAAGGGCTGGGGCGTTCGCGCCTTGGCTAATGTGCCCAAGGGCACTTTTGTCGCCAGCTACACGGGCGAGATACTGACGGCCCATGAGGCAGATCGCCGGACTGACGACAGCTACTACTTTGATCTGGACAACGGACACTGCATCGATGCCAACTACTACGGGAACATAAGTCGCTTCTTCAACCATTCGTGCGAGCCAAACATATTGCCCGTGCGCGTTTTCTATGAGCATCAGGATTATCGCTTTCCGAAAATCGCCTTCTTCGCCTGCCGCGACATCGATGCGGGCGAGGAGATCTGGTTGGTGTGCAGAGCACATGAAATCTTCAATTGTTATTGACTTTTCGTTGTACTTGTAGCTATGACTATGGCGAGAAGTTCTGGCGCGCCGAGCAACGCAGCAGCCAGCGTGGCGGCGCCGGCTGTAAGTGTCTCACAGGCAGCTGCAAATATGCACAGCAGACACCATCCAGCTCGAATGCATCGCCCACAGCTGGCGAGGATGCCGCAGATGGACAGGAAGTCAAGGAGACACCAGTGCTGTAGGTTCTGACAGTGGTAACTAAACGATTCCAAATACCAAATCCACTCGAGCACACACAGAAACACAGCACAAGGACAGAGACAGAGACAGAGAGAGAGATGGAGATGGAGACAGAGACAGAGACGGAGACAGTGACTCTCTTGGCCAAGCCAAGTTGCCAAGCATCACACACAAAAGAACGCCATACATATACATACGATATATATATATATTGGATATATATTTATATATCTAAGTAATCAAAATCAGTTCCAATAGCAACAACAACAAAAGATTGAAGCAAGTATGGCAACAACTTTCTAAAGTTTTCGTTAAATTCAAAATTTGGTTTTGATTTTTGTTGCTGTTGGTACTCGACTGCCAAATGTTTTGTTTTTTTTTTTTTTTGTTTAGTTATATATATCATTTATATACGCATATAGGTATATATCTTGGAATTACCTTTGTTTTTATTGTGCATTTGTTTTTATGAGATAATCGTATATTTAAATTCTATGTTTATTTGTAAATTTCGGTCCAATATTAAGCTGCATGTCACATTGTGCAATACAGAATATTTAGGCTAATATACATATATATATATATGAATCGAGATATATATATATATATATATATATATATATATATATATATATATATATATACCCTTACGTATCTATAGATTATATTAATATACTATATCTACATATATATACATATATATTTGTGCGATCAAGAAAAATGAAATGCTGAGAATTTGTAACTAGTCAAGGCAAGCAATTTGTATATACATATATTATTATTATTATATGTATTTTATATTATATCGGATATGCATATGATTTGGCATTATTCAACAAGTTTCAAGGCAGACAATTAGCAATAACATATTCACAATAGCGACCACAACAACAACACACACATACAAACTTAATTGTGAACCTAACAATAAGTATATATATTATATATATATATACATATATATAATATATATACTTATAACAATAAGTATATATATTATATATATATACATATATATAATATATATACTTATAACAATAAGTATATATATTATATATAAATATATATATAATTTTGGTTTGACTTCTAATGCATGTCTAGCAAAATTGCTTTAGCCACAAATGAAAACAGATTTAATAAATAATAATAATTATATGTAATTCATAACGATAACCGGAATTGTAATTGTAATATGTGTTTGTGCTTAATACGGTACTGATAGTAGTTAAAACACGTTTTACACACACATACACACAGACACACATACACACAGAGAGTCTATTGTATATGTATATTTGCTGTCGCCTATTGATACATATGCCGTGTTTTGTTCATAGTCTTAACAGCAAAGCAGCGCTGTTACTGTTAACTGTGTTAGCAGTAACTGTAATTGGCCAAATTAAGCTTTGCGCTCGTTAGCCACAAGTGCCTGGAAAAGCTTTCAAAAGATACCCAACTAGAGCCCCGACAGGGGCTACTACGGCTAGACATGGTACTACAGGAATCCAACACAATATATTAATAATTATCTATAATAATAACAAACAAACAAACAAACAAACAAAACAAAAACAAAAGAAACATTGACTGCAATGCATTTTTAGATGTGACCACTTCACTCATTTCAGTTCCAATCATATCCTTGCGTCTAACGAATCACATCAAAAGAGCAGCTAGTAAGAAATTTATAATATTTGACTAATACAAGTTCATATGCTAAACACATACATATATACATTGCATACATACATACACATATATCTATACAAATATATACTTGTGTGTGGATCTATTGTTTGAATGTTTGTACACGAGGAATATGAATATGTCTACATATAAGTTACCACAGCTGAAATGTAATACCACACACACACACACACACACACATACGATCTACATAGCTAACATACTAATAACATATATATTTTGTACTGCTGTAACATTCATGTTAACAGGCAGAGAGAACACGATCATCATCGCATTGAGATTTGCTGTGTGTTCCTAGGGTTCACACTTCAATTGTGTCTATGCACACAAATAAAAAAATTTATAATTATCTTAATATACATATACATATACATATACATATATACATATGTAAGCGTAGGTGTTTTAGAGTCCAAATAACGGAGCATTTATTGCGCTCTCACTTGCACTTGGACAGCATTTTCTATACGTAATTTGTATAACATTTAAGCGACATTTACATATAGTATATGTATGTATAACGGTTTCGATGCACACCATTTAGAACTTAAGTAGTCACCACTCATTATTATTATTATTATTACTATTGTTATGCGTCTGCGATTAATTGTTTTGTTTTGTTTACTTTAGTTCAGTTTTCTTTTTCATTTTTTTTTATTTTTAAGAAAAATTAAATTTTTATACAACATATACAATTTGTTTAAGTAGTTCACCTTAAAGATTAGTTGAAATTTAATACCAATAATGTTAATTATAAGTCATTGAGATATTAAATCAAATAAATTGTGTAATACGATCGAAAAATTTGAGTTTTACTGCCTCAAGCTTTGAATTTGAGCGCCAATACATCAAGTGCAACACTGTATTGAGTGTTTTCTCTGCAAATTTTGTTTTGCAATCAGCTGTTATTGGTTATTTGAAATCTGGGCACACTGTTTCGGCAGTTCTATGTTTTGTAATTTTGAGGTTGGTTTTGATAAATTTGTTGAACAATAAATAACATTTAACAAAATTTGGCTTGCTAATGAACAGGCACATCGACCGACCAACAAGAGGGTGTGAAGCGACAGCGCTTATTGGCCGGAACAACTGACAGGCGAAAAGAAGAGAGCGACAGGCGGCACTGGAGTCAAAGTCAACTAGAGGAATATTTTAATCACTGCCAGAAATGAGTTTCCCCGACAAAGCGGAGCGGGCCAAGTGCTGGGCCATGCGCGACGAATACTGGAAATGTCTGGACGAGAATGCGCCCAAGCACAGCTCAACAAGCGGCGAAAAGGTGCCAAGCGCCTGTCAGAAAATGCGTAAAGCGTTCGAGCAAGGCTGTCCCGGCCAGTGGGTGAAACACTTTGACCGCAAGCGCACATATGAACAGTTTAAGGAGAAGATGGCAGCCGGCTTCGATCCACTGGTGGGCGACCGCGCCAAGGAAATTCCGCCCAAATGAAAATGGCCAGTGGTGAAATGTGAAGTTCAGTTTGTTGTTACGCTAAATATTCATTTTTTTTATATTGTTATATTCTAGTGTTAATAAAACATAAGCATTAGCATTATGCCGGCTGTACATTATATATACAAGTACATATCTAAATGTATATAAAACTCATGATAAATAAATTCCAGTTCCTATTTTCAAACGGCGAACAACCAGTGTGTGCACACTCACTTTTGATTAACAAAAAAAGGTACTAAAAATGCCTTACCTCTTAAAACGGTCAAAGTGATTTACTGGTTCTTTTAAGGGACTTCAAAACGCTTTGCTAGCTAATTAAGTTGCGAGGAATAAGAGATTAAACTTAAAATTATTATTTAACATCAATAGTTGTTAACATACTATAGTATGTGAATAAATATTTCGTTCAATAAATTCAACATGTTTTTCAAATGTCAGCCTGCCAGTGTGTACACACTCGACTTTTTTGAGCATGGAAATAGTACTAAAATGTCCCACTCAAAATGGTCGAAGCAATCGAAAAGTTGTTTGAGAGAGTGCTAAACACTTTATTAAACAAATTAATTGAGGGGAACCAGCGCCGCATGATTACTCACATTATATAAATGTAGCCATGGAGTCGATTACCTTCGGAGTTTTGACAAGTAAGCCAAATTCATGCACCCGGCTGGAGCTCCATTCTTAATTGCATTGCGATTACAGTTAGTGACACCTGTTACCAGGAGCCGGCAAAGGACCGCAGTGGACCGCGTCTGATAGCGCTGATTGCTGAATCCTTTGGCAACTCGCAGGTGGTTGCCGCCGTGCTGCCCGACGAGCGTGATGTGATACAGCGCGAACTGCGCAAATGGATCGATCGGGACGACGTGCGCGTCATAATTACAACTGGCGGCACGGGCTTTGCGCCGCGCGATGTGACGCCGGAGGCGACGAAGCCGCTGCTCGACAAGGACTGCAATCAGCTGACCTTGGCCATTGCCTTGACCTCGCTGCAAAAGACCAAATTCGCGGCCTTATCGCGCGGCGTCTGCGGCATTGCCGGCAACACGCTCGTTCTGAACTTTCCGGGCAGCGAGAAGGCCGTGGCCGAATGCTTCGAAGCAGTGCGCGAGCTGCTGCCGCACGCGCTCCACCTAATTGGCAACGATGTGGCGCTCGTGCAGCGCACACACGCCGAGGTGCAAGGCACAGCTCAGGCCGCTGATGCACTGCCGCCTCTGTTGAAGCGCGATCACGTCTGTCCGCACAAGACGGGCGCTGGCGACGATTCCGATCGCAATTCGCCGTTTCCCATGCTGCCGGTCCATCAGGCCCTGGATGTCATACTGGACGTGGTGCAGCGCAGCAATGTAAGCAAACAGCAGATGGACCAGCTGCTCTCTCCGATCAACATACCACCCTTTCGGGCGTCCATTAAGGACGGCTATGCAATGAAGTCTTCCGGCTTTCCGGGCACCAAGCGTGTCTTGGACTGCATTGCTGCCGGCGACAAGGTCTAGCCAATCAAATATTTTCAATCTATTGTTGTTGACTAACTACTTCAATCTCTCTGCAGGTTAATGAGCATCCACTGCAGGAGGACGAATGCTTCAAGATCAATACGGGCGCACCGCTGCCGACGCATGCGGACTGTGTCATCCAGGTGGAGGACACCAAGCTATTGCAGCGCGACAGATATGGCGAAGAGAGTCTTGTTGACATACTGGTCGAACCAAAGGCCGGCCTGGATATACGGTTCGATCTGACTTGATCCACTTTGTCTCCTGCTCTATATCTGTTTTATTCGATTTCTTACAGTCCCGTTGGCTTCGATTTGCGCAAGGGCAGCAAGGTGTTTCCGGCTGCCGACTATTCGCCCGTTGTCTACAAATCGTTGCTGGCCTCCGTTGGCGTTCAGCAGCAGCAGCGCAAGCCCAAGGTGGGCATCATATCAACCGGCAGCGAGCTGCTGGCGCCCCAGCAGGCGGCAGTGGCTGGCAAAATCTATGATTCGAATACGACAATGCTGGAGGAGCTGTTGGTCTACTTCGGCTTCGAGTGCATGCAGCAGCTGGTGCTGGGCGACGAGTGGGTGATCATAGCTATGCATATATCTCCTGTAGACCCAGATACTAATGAAGTCAGCTTACAGCTTGGCCACCATCAAAAGCGCCCTGGCCAATCTATTTGAGACCGTGGACTTTGTCATCTGCAGTGGCGGCGTCTCGATGGGCGACAAGGATTACATCAAGCCAGCGCTGAAGGAGCTGCAATTTAAATTGCATTTCGGACGCGTCAACATGAAGCCCGGGTTGGTCCACATCCACGACGTAGCCTGAATCTCATGAGCTAACTGAAACTTGTATTTGCAGCAAACCGATGACCTTTGCCAGCAGATCGAACAAATACTTCTTCGGGCTGCCTGGCAATCCGGTGTCCGCCTTTGTGACATTCCATCTGTTCGCCTTGCCCGCCATCCGCTGGGCCGATGGCTGGGAACGAGCCAAGTGCCCTCTGCCCATAATCAATGTGTCCGTAAGTGAGATCACATTGTGAAATTCAACTCAACTCAACTTATCTGTCTATTGACTTGTCCTCAATGCGAGCCATGCTAGATTAGACAGATGCTACGAATCGATCAATCAATGCATATAAACATATATATGTACATATATGTGTATATATATATGTATATATATTTGATATAAGTGTGACGCGACAGCGTAATCTCTGAAGAGCCTCCTCCAAAATGCGATAAGAAACACTTCCAAAGACACTCTCTAAATATTTTTCAACATTTCTTTTAGTTTTCGTTATCGCTTGAAAAGCATAAACAAATGTGGCGCACAAAGCTTAAATTTTGATTAGTTGCCGCTACTTATGATGTAGCCATAGATAAATGTTGCTGATAAACTGGCCTAGCATGAGTACTCGAAATACTTTATCTATGGCAATTCATGTTATCTACAGACTTATATTTCATAGAGTCGGCTCTCTTTGTTTCATGCAGAGATCATATGATGGCACTATGATGACATCATATATATCATCTATATCATTATCAAAGATTCAAACTGGCATCAAATGAACAATTTCTTCTCTAGTCCAATGTCTTGAACGTCTCTTATCACCTTTGCTTTAGACCCATTGCTATTACATATAGTAACTTCTGATCATTTCATATACTTTTCATCTTTAATAATCTCGCTTTATTCCTTTCACAGCTGCTCAATGAAGCCATCGAGCTGGATCATCGTCCGGAATATGTGCGCGCCTCCGTGACCAGCATCAATGGCCAGCTGCATGCCAGCGTCAATGGGAATCAGGTAAGCCCTGATCATTAGGGTATCGAAATCAAGTCCAACTAATCCAACTAATTGCCGCAACCATTTCAGATCAGCAGTCGCTTGCAGAGCATTGTCGGCGCCGATGTACTCATCCATTTGCCAGGACGCACAGCTGACAAGCCGGTGGCGCGTGCCGGCGAGATCTACAGTGCCTCCGTGCTGCGCTACGATTTCATATCCAGATACGAATAGCAGCAGCAGACGACGACAGTCGACGACGAAAACTCAAATATAAAATTTAAAATGTATACAAACATATATATAGATATATATATATACATGTATAAACATGTACAATGTATATATGTATGTATATATAAATGTATGTATGTTTATTTTGATATGTTTCTTTTGTTGCATATAGACATATATATATATATATAAAACTATATAAATTCACAAAATGCCAACAAATTGTAAATTTACATATCATCTATATATATATATATATATATAGGATATATATATGCATGCATATATACATATATGTATATTCATATAAAAAAGGGCACAAAAAAATATTAAATATATAAACATTAAAAAAATGTTAAAACAGTTGGGCGTATATAGATTATAGATAACTGAATACAATGTTAAACGAATTTGTGTGTATATATATGTGTGTGTGTGTGTGTGTGTGTTGTTGTTGTTGTGTGTGTTTATACGTATGTACAGAAAAAGTATTGTATAAGTATATAAGCTGCGATCCATGCCCAGGTTGACATATAGCTCCATCAACTCTCTCCCCTCACTCTCTCCCCTCTGTCTCCTCCTCCATCTAGACGGACTGCGTGGCGGCCTCGCTGCTGGCTCGATGTAGACGCAGCGAGGAGCGGCATGGCAACGTGAATTGATACTTGTTGTGGGAGAGCAACGCATAGCGCTGCTGCGGCACAAAGTCCCAGAGCGCCCGCTCGATCATCTGCAGGGCGCTGGAGCTGAGCACGTCGGCCGTGTACTGCGTGGGTGCGCCCGGGCACTGGGACATGGCTGCCAGAGAACAGAGAACAGAGCATATGATTAGCTGACCAATTGGGAGAATGCATTAGCTGGCACTTACTCTGCGCCACGGGCGCCTTGTAGAGCGACTCGGCGGTCATGCCGCAGGTGTCCAGGGCGACGATGCTGACGCCATAGGGCTGCAGCTCCTTGCGCAGCTCCTCGGCACACTTTTCGACGGCGACGCGTGAGGCGTTGAAGGCGACGAGGCCGTCGCCGCCCATGCTGGCGCCGGCGCTGCTGCCGCCCAAGTAGAGTAGGCGGCCGCGAGTGGGTCGGAGCAGGCCGACGAAGGCCTTGGCCACGCGCAGCGTGCCCAGGATGTTGGTCTTGAGCATCTGCTCCCACTGCTGCACGTCCTGGGACTCGACGCGGCCGCGATAGACGCTGCCGCTGGTGTTAATGACCGCCGCAATGCCGCGCTCGTTCGCATTCAGGTGGGCGCCCATCGCAATGGTCGCCTCCCGCAGCACGTCCTCCCGGGTGACGTCCAGCCGCATGGGTATGATCGTGCCGCTGATGGGCTCCTCGCTGTACTCCCGTATCTTCATCCAGCCGCAGAGCAGTTTGGCGGGCAGCGAGTCGCGCGCCTCCTTCATACCAGCGAACACCCGGCAGCCCTTGTTCGCCAGATACGTGCACAGTTGGAGGCCCAGCGCCGTGTCGGCGCTCGTCACGAGGACCACGCGGCTGGCGGGCAGCTCACCGTTGCCCACCTGGCTCTCCTCGCGCACCTTGCATATCAGGTAGATCAACAGCGCGCCGGCTATCGAGAAGAGCGCCAGCAGCTGGAAGGCCAATACCAACATGGTCATTGGCTCCATTATGACATTGCTGCAAGTGCGAAAGAGAAGGAAAACGATAAGTCATTGCTATATATACATAGATCGACATCTATATATGATCCATACCTATATATGTATCTCTATTTACTATAGTCTACCTTTGCCTGCTTCAGCTGATTTCTGCTTGCCAGCCGAGCGCATTGCACTGCACACATATGCAACATATATCATCCCATATATCATATGCCATATATTATATGACACGTTATCTTAAGCCAAAATCAAGTCGAACTGCAGCCAAGCGGCGGCAGTTCACTTGCTAACTGACTCTAACTCTACTATATATCTGCAGATACTTATCTATATATATACACACACACACACACACACTTATATATAGATAGATATATATGTATTTGTATAGTTGGCGCATTTTCACTTTAATTATACGTTGAGCTATGTGCAACGACAACAACAGCAAACGCATCGAGTTACATCTTAGACAAACGACGTTTTTTTTTCTTTCTTTCATTTTTTAATTTCCATTTTATGTTTATGCGCTGCATGGATAGGCAATGGGGTATACTAGGCACTACTATACTACTACTATACTATGTATGTACAATTGGGTTTACTAGGCACTACAGGCATGTATGCCCATATATCTCTTATCTATATCCTAACTATTTCTGCTCTAGAATCTACTCCATATACCAAGCATATATATCAGACATATAGGGTAAAAAATGTGACTTAGATTTGTTATAGATACAAAAATATAGCTGAAAGATCAGCTAATATTTTTTAGATATTCTCTAAAAAATGTATAAAAATTTTATATATTTTATATATCTATAAAAACATTTTCTGCTTATTTTTTTGCTTATAGTAAAATTTATTTCACTCAAATCGGAGCTTTCGCTCAAGAGATATAACAAGTCAAACTGTTGTGCAGTAGATAAATCGATAAATATCGAGCTTACTTACTTAAGCTTACTTATGCTGGCCTATATACATATAGCTCAGTTTACTAATCGTTACAGAGTAGCGCCTCGTCTAGCTTTACTTTCCATATATCTATAACTCTTTATATATATATCTATATATATGTATATATCCTAATCTGTTTTTATCGCCGTTTTATGCAGCTCTTGGCTTTTGCTTCACATTTGATTCGCTTAATTATTGCGCGTTTTTCTTCCAATTTACGACGCTCCCTCCTCGACATGCTCATAGTCATGGCTCCGCTCCCCTCTCCTCCTACCGCACTGCCACCTTCACGCTGGCCCTCCCCTGCACTAACGTCTTCTTCACTTGAAAACTAAAAGTTACAGACCATATAGGGGCTAGGCAGGTAAGTGTGTGTGTGTGTGGCTATATAGACGCCATATGGACGCCAGCGCCCAGTTGGTCTGCGCACGTAGTTAGCGATGCGTGTCCAGCCCCAAAGCCCAAAAAGTTTCGTGCATTTGGCAATAAATGTTGTCTACGTGCTGCGCTCTCCCTCTACCTCTCTCTCTCTCTCTCTCTCTCACTCCACATCTCACTCCCCCTCTCTCTTTCTTTGCATTTCACTGCACGCGCCACAAAAACTCTGTCCGCTGCACAGCTCATTTATCCAGTTCAAAGTAAAAGTCGAAGTCGCCCTTTCGAAACCTTCGCTCCAGGGCTGCCAAGCAAAGCCCTAGACAATCCTCAACCAAACAGATCTTCAGCTCACTCTCTCTCTCTCTCTCTTTCTCTCTCTCCCCCTGCCATTCCATCACTTTCTTCTTCCTCTACTGGCGCTGCATTTCAAATGCAACGCATCGCAGCTTTTGACTTTGATTTCGTTGACATGCGGAAACGACTTTTGCCATATTTGTTTTTGGCCCACTGTGCGTGAAGCTGGCCGCACAGTGGCACTAAACACACATCCGCCTACGTTTGCCGTTACGCAATTAAATAACAATTATATATAAGGCCTGCCCAGACACGCCCCCATCTCAGACTGACGCCCGCCCACTTAAAATGCAGCCAAAAATAAAAACCAAAGAAAACATAAAAAAACGACGCACTCTCTTCCGCATGAAGACGACGACGAGCCTTGAGGCATATCGAACATATATGTAAATATAATATAAAATATAAAAACCTTCATTCATATGTATAATATATCTGGTATTCATTTTACTCACTGAAATCCACAGGTTAAAGAGCTCTCCTAATATATTTCTGACTTTATAATATATGAATCTAGTATATGGAACGGTTGGGAATATGGAACATTCAGTTAGCTCTCTAGTAACTGAAGTTCAGAGTTTTTTAAATGTTTTTTCTTTTATATTCAGTATATGGAATATTTTGGAATATAGAACATTTATAACGGAACGGCTGGGATTTTGGAACATTAAGCTAGCTCTCTAAAAAATAATGTTTATAGTTTTTAAAATGATTTTTCTGCTATATATAGTGTATGGAACGTTTCGGCATATGGAACATTCAGAATGGAACGATTGGAATTATGGAACATTCATTTTGCGCTCTCAAAACAGAAGTTTCAAGCCTTCTTTAAGTCTCATTTCCAATTATATATATGTACATATTTTAAATATATGTCTATGGAACGCTTTGGCAAATGAAACTGGTTTAGCCAGGGCTCCTTCCGCCTTGCGGTTTGGCTTGTCTACCAATTGCAGTTGGCTGCTGCTGGTCAAATGCTCAGCTCAATGCTCAGTGCAACTGCCATCAGGTGCTGACCCAGTTCTGATTTGTGGCCAATTGCAGCGGCGGCTTTTGGCCAAGTGATCGTTAGCATAGGATTGCATAAGCCAGATTGCATCAGGCTTGATTGCGGCTCATGTCGGCTGTCAGTTATGTCAACTGGAATTGGTTCTAGCTGTCAGCTCAGCAGTCTGATAATTCATTCACAATGGTTAATTGATAATTGTGAATGCATTTGAAATTATTCAATTATGCGCATTGAACTTGCCAACGGTCACTCAATCACTCAGTCAGTCAGCCAGCCAATCTCTCTGTCTGTCTGGCTTTTATAATTAAGCAAAATTCAGACACAGGTATATATAGAGAGATATATGTATATATATGTATATATACATATAATTGGCTCGCACAGATCTCACCATGAATGGAGCTTGTCAATTATGGCCAGCAATGCATATGAGCCCAGCTTTGAGATAACTCAAATTAAACGTGACATTCAGCGGCGCTAAAACCTTCATTCGCATTGCATAATGATAAGCGGGCAGAGCTAAGCCGCCAGTTAAACTTAACTGGCAGACAGCAAGCGCATGTTAAACTCATTCAGCTCAATCTAGACACAATTGCCATCATTCTTGGTCGCCTGTCAAGTTAAGTAATCTGCTATTCAGCTATTCAGCTATTCAGCTATTCAGCCATTCAGCAACTCGGCAATTCAGCAATTAAACAGCTGTTATCTTTCACATTCAGCAAATTATGCGCATTAAATGACTTTATAAGCTTGACCGCATCACTTTGAGAGCCAATCAAAGTTAACAGACAAGTCTGACAGGCAGTTCAAGCTTTACAAGGCACTTTAACATGCAGTTTAACTGCTTAAGTGCCTGTTAATTGTCCGACTCATATATTTGCTATGTTTAACAGCTGGCTATAGTTTTACAAGCCAGTTTAACATGCAGTTACTTCTCTTTATCTATTGTTTAGCTCATTCTGAATGCTCGAAGAACTCAACGCACGCGCTTATTAAGTGGCTGTTCATTGTCTGACAAAGAAGAGACAGAAAGACAAGAAGAAGAAGCCTTTTCATGTTTTATAATGCGCGTATTTCATATGTTATCAAAGACATATATTCACATAATCTGAACTGTTTGCACAATTGGTAAGCTCTCTTTCCGTACGCTTCATTATCTTCTGCTTCTTCTTCTTCTACTTCATTTAATTTTTATGTAAATCTGAACGAAAATCAAAGCTTATTGTTGTGCGAACAGTCGGGGTCATTGTCTACAACTCCCTGTGGATAAAGAGGTTAAGAAACAGAGAGAGAGAGAGAGATAGAGAGAGAGAGAGAGAGAGAGAGAGAGAGAGAGAAAGGAGATCTGTCTCCACACAGATACATGTATACATATATAGATATATCTACAGCTACAAATGCAGACAGCTCCTGTTTCCATTAGTATAATCTTGCCTAGAATAAAGATCTATAGCCAGACCCAAAGATATAGACGCCAAAATGCTGTGAGCGTGAGTCAAGTGCGCGTGAAGTCTTGACTCTTCGCTTTGGCAGTTCAAGTGTAGCTTTTAATCACTCTGAAGCCGAGCTAATTTCATCTGACGACGACTCGTAAAAGATTGAGATACAAATGTGAGTGAACTGAGTCAAGGGGGCATTGGCTAATGTACCAAATGCGATCTACACATAGATACGGAGCTGTCAACGATGATGTGGCAGAAATAGAACGAATATGCATGGGGATGGATAGTTAGCTCGAGTAAAAGATACTTTTTAAAGATACATATGCGAGATACTTGGGATATACGAGAGATAGGTAAGATATAAGAGAGATACACATATGTATGTATGTATGATGTATATCGATATATCTGTATATACATGTATATCTATCTATCCATCTATATATGTATCTATCTACCCCTACATCTATCCATCTAGCTAGCTATCAATCCGTATATCTATCCATCTATCCAGCTATCTGTCTATCTATCTATCTATCTACATACCTATCTATCTATCTTTCTATCTATCTATCTATATATCCATCTATCTATCTAACCATCTTTCAGCTATCCATCCGCCTATTTATCTATCTATCTTTCTATCCATCCATCTATCCATACATCCGTCTATCTACTTATCCATTTGTCTATCCATCTATCTACTTATCTATCTACCTATCTATCTATCTACCTATTTTTCTATCTATCTATCCATCTATCCATATATCCGTCTATCGACCTATCCATCTATCTACCTATCTATAAATCCATCTATCCATCTATCCATCTATCTATCTATCTACAGTTGCTTTCAGTTACTCAAGCTATAGATACAAATGTATCTATCGATATTCTCTACATACATATTGCCCTAGTACCAGTCTTTCCAGCTTCCTCTCTCTCTCTCTCTCTCTCTCTCACTCTCGCTCTCTGCTCTTCGCTCTCTTTCATTCCCTCTCTCTTTCTCTTTCTCTAACTTTCGTGTTCAATTGATTCACATTCAATCAGTGATCTGCAGCTTTCTCAGAAGTTTCAAGTTTGTAATTGACTTTATCAGCTAAACAAATAAACTCTCTGCATCTCTCTCCCTCTCCCTCTCTCTCTCTCTCTCGCTCTTGTCTTGCCTGTAAGTTTTGTATCTTGAATCGGTTTTGTTGCTTTTGCGTCTTGTCCTAATCGCGCATTAGTCACAAAGTCTGCCAAAGTCGTGTTTTGTTTTGTTTTGTTTTGCTTTTTTTATGGCTTCATGGCAGCCATGTTGTGCAGGGTGTGTTACACACACACACACACACACACACATGAAGACAGGTGTGTGTTGCATACCTATAAAATATGTTAATTGCGACATTTGCTGATTTGTTGTGGCTATTTCAGCAGCAGCTCAATTGTTGCTATTGTTGCTGTTGCTGTTGTTGTTGTAGCTTGTTGTTGTCTTAATACTCAAGCCAAATATGTCAGCCTTGTCTCGCATCCATAACCATCCACAATCCATATTCATATTCATATTCATATTCATATGCACTTCGCTCTGCCATACGCTTATGTCTGCTAATCACAATATTGCGCATACGCCGCGTATTGCAGCTTTCACAGAGGCGTTTTATTTTTAGACCAGACGCATCGATGCCGATGCGAGACGCTGATGATAAATTAAAGTCTCATTAGACATGGCTAACAAAACAAAAACACAATACAGAAAACCTTCATGAGCATTATTGAGGCAACTAGTTGAGCTCATCAAATATACCCTGTCATGTGGGCAATTGTGGGCATATGCAGTTGCAGACATATAAACGTATATATATATATATATAGAAGGAGAGCTCAACTCAAATTACAATCTAATATCTTCAGCAGAGCCTAGTCCAACTCATCTTATGTAATCTGCCTCAGTCCACCCCGAAGCTAATCTAATCATTTGAACGAAACTTAAATTGAAAACGTATTTCCACATTTTGTTTTAATAACTTTTTTCGTTGAAATTCCATTGAATAATGGGCCAAATAGCGAAAATTGTTCGCTAAGTGTGCAAAAACAACAAAACTAAACAAAACAAGACAAAAGCAACCCGTGGAAAGTGAAAAATCAACACTCGCCGAAGCAGCGCGAATTGCAATTGCAATTTTTGTTTCGTTTTTGTTTTTTTTTTTTTGTTTTGCGGTTTCTGCTCTTTCCACGAAGTTGGCTAATTGCTTTAATTAAAGAATCGATGAAAATAAAAACAGAAACAACAAAAAACAATATGAAGAAAAATGTGAGTGAAATATGAAACGCAAGTAGCCCAATTAATTTGCACCTCGAGCTTGGAGCGGCGAAACCAGAAAAGAGAAACAAAGTCATGAAGCTAAGTGCGCGTGAGTGAGTGAGTGTGAGTGTGAGTGGGCAGAGCTAATAGATACCCTGTAAAGAGAGCAAGACTGGGAGAGGGAGAGGGAGAGCCAGAGGGAGGCAAAAACAGAAATAGAGAGATAGAGGACTGATAGAAGAGAGGTAGAAGAGAGAGAGAGAGAAAAGAGGAAAGAAAGAGGGAAAGAGAAGAGAGAGCGAGAGAGAGTGAGAGAGAATCAAAGATAGAGAATCAAAGGTAGAGAGAAAAAAAACCATAATGAGAGAGAGAGATAGAGAGAGAGAGAGAAAGAAATAGACAGAGAGATAGACAGAGAGAGAGAGAGAGAGAGAGAGAGAGAGAGAGAGAGAGAGAGAGAGATAACAAGATGATGAAAGAGAAAGACAGAAAAAACAAAGAACAAAGAAAGGGATCGCAGCAATAGAAAAGGGAGATAGAAATAAGAGAGAGAGGGAGAGAGAGAGAGAAAGATATAGGAAACATCGTTAACAAAGGCTAGATATGATACAATTATCCTTTTCAAAATCTAAAATCTATCTAATCTATTTAAAATCTATCAAAATATTCCATATACATATGCACATCAAGTCAGTCAAAGAGTGGGCCAATCCTTACAGGTTCACCCATGCAGATACCCTTCTTGATATACCCAATAGTTTCGATCGGGCTACAGGGTGCGCCAAACAGGTGCCAATGGGGCACATTCAAGCGCAGCTCTCGACCAGTTGGCAGCCAAATCAGCTTTTTACAAAACCTATATGTAAATATATATATACATCTATATATATACACGTATGTCCATGTACATATGTATGTGTGCTTGGAGGTGTGTATAAGTAGTACAAGTATCTTTCGTAGTCGCATAACTCGGCGTATTTGTTTTTGTTGCTGTTGTTGTTGTTGTTGTTGTTGCTTTTTCGTCTGTTTATTTTGTGTTTTGTTTTTGAGTTTCGGGCTCGTTTGGCGATTTCTTTCGGTTTAACACATTTTGGACACGCATCGCCAGCAGCGACTGTGCGAGAGTGCTAATTTGGCTCAGCCCGCCCTCCCCGCTCCCCGCTCCCCTCTCACTGGCCTCACCCAACGCCCTCGGGAGCGCCTTAAAAGCAATTGATGTGACCCAAATATTGAATATCGCATCCAAAAGATGTTTCCAGAGACAGAAAACTAAAAACGAAGTGAAAATATGCAAATCATTTTGGAGATTTTGGCTAATAGCAATCAGTTCCACTCTCTCCCTCCCCCTCTCCCTGTCTGTTGCTCTCTCGCTCGTTGTGTAGGTGGCTTCATGTTGTGCATTCCAATATAGTTTCCAGTTTTAGCATTTGTCTCCCGGCCCCTCTCTCTCTCTCTCTCTCTTTCTCTTTATGCTTCTATTTCTGTCTAGGCTTTAAGCTGTCACGTCGTCTCAGGGTTTTCGATACCTACGAACCCCTCCCCCTCCCCAAAAAAAACGTGACCAAATGCAAGAGCTTCACAATGAAATAAATACTAAATACTAAAGAATATGATTAATAGTATTACTAATGCTAATGATAATGTTAATGAAAATGCTCCTGCTAATAAAAATTAAAACGCTTATACTAATGATAATGATAATGATAATGAGAATGCTAATGATTATGCAAATGATGTTGCTAATGCTAATGCCAATTCTACTGCTAATGGTAATGCTAATGCGAATAATAATGCTAATGCTAATGCTACTGCTAATGCTAATGGTAATGATAATGAAAAATTCTAGTGCAAATGCTAATGCTAATGATGATGCTAATGCTAATGTTAATTCTACTGCTAATGGTAGTGCTAATGCTAATAATAATGCTAACGCTGATATAAAATCCTAATGTCACTGCTAATGCGATTTGTAATGATAATGAGAATGCTAATGCTAATGCTAATGATGATGCTAATGCTAATGTTAATTCGAATTCGAGTGCTAATGGTAGTGCTAATGCTAATACTAATGCTAATGCGAATACTAATGATAATGATAATGATAATAGTACCACTGATACTAATGCTTACACTAATAATAATACGAATATGAATTCAAATACTTATACTCCTAATAATACTAATACTAATATTAATACTATCAGCAATACTGATGCTAACAATATGGGAATTTTTTACACTTTCCAACACTGTTCAGCATTATTATTATTTAATCTCTTTAAAAAATATGTCAGATGAAATGCATTTGCAGCGCGCATTCCATGCTGCTAATGATGACAACGGACGATGATAATGACAATGCTAATGTGACTGATGATGATGCTGCTGCAGCTGATGATGATGATGATGATGATGATGATGATGATGATGAGGCTGCTTTCTGTTTACTTGTTGCCTATGGCAAACTGATCGACAACATCATCATTGCCATGATCATCACGATGACAGAGATGATCATGATCATGAACATGGGCAATAAACACTCAGCAATTTTCACAGAGTTCGCCGAACTCTTCGATTCGTTTACTCACAACAGCAACAACAACAACAGCAATAGCTACAAATGTTGTCTGCGTTGTCTTCGCATTCATAAAACGAAAAAAAAAATGGAAAACTCTATTGTAATATTTCCACCCACAATTCATAGCTAAAGACTATATATAGATAGTGTATACTTAGCTCTATAATGCATCAAAATTTTCAAGTTCAGGCCAATTCCATCAAGAACATCGCACTATTATGAACTCAACCTGCAGACAGTCGAAACCATATGAAAAGATCTTGCTCTAATCCACTCTCAGACTGTTAACATAAAGCAATGGCTGCCAAACTGTAATCTTAAGTTGTCAGAGATCCAAAGAAGTTCTGCCTTGAAGCTCTTCCAATCTATCAAGAATTTATATATCAATAAACTAGTTCATAAGCCTCTATATATTCCCAGTCTCTCTATAGCTCTTGAAATAGATATAACCTATATTTATATAGACTCCTAAAAATTCTATCGCTGTGGAGCCTATGCTAATGCGCTTTTCTCTCTTGTCAGCGTGCCTGAAGATTAGATCATTCGTGCGGTGAGCTAAGCGCGGGCGTTGACGCTGACAGCGCAACGGGGCGTATGACAAATGTGTAAAAAGATTCCAAGAGTCGAGATGACAGCTGTCAGCTGACTTATGCCAGACACTGTGCGAGCTGTGCTGACGCTGACATTGGCTTAATCAAATCGTCACATAGATCTAAGTGGAGCAACAGCTCTAGGAATGTCAAGCTCAGCCTAACGGTTAGATAATCTTAGCTATACGAGGAAACCTAAAGGTCTCAGAAATTGTTAAATGGGCAAAAGAAGATGAAAGGCATACTAACTTACTGTAGAGTTACGACTATCAAAAAACAAACCAGATCTTATCTATAGTATAACCCTTACAATACTAATCTATTTCCATATATCTATAAACTACATTTCTCTATGCTCCGCATTTGCTTCAGTTAACACGATTTGATAATTTAATCAACTTAGGCTTAACAATTATGATAGATCACATACATATACCTATGAATATATGTATGTATTTAATGCCATACAATTGCTGGCATAAATCGCATGTCGCGCATACGTCACAGCGCATCGCATCGCATTATAATAATCGCATATGGAATTCGATGAGGTAATATGCCCCTCCATCGCTCCGACTCTCTTAGACTCCCAGAGATCCACAATTTTCACACGCTTTTCACAGTTATTCCTCTCTCTCTCTCTCTCCCTCTCTCTCTCTCTCTCTCTGTGTAGTTTTTATAAGCCATTCAAGTGGATATTTGATTTAGGGCCGTGTTTTATTGGCCAACTTGGCTGCCGACTAATTTTTTTATTTTCCTTTTTATTATTATTATATTATTATTATTATTATCATCATCGCTGTCTTTGCGCATTATATGTGTCGTTTATCTCGACCGTTTGCCCATTTCTTGTTTTCTGTGATTTTGATGGGTCGCTTTATCGCCTATTACCAGATAGATTACCGCATTTCGTACGCCTCCCGGCGCTTTCTCATGTTAATGAAGCTCTCTGCTCATTATGCAAACTATCGATCAGCTTTCTGTGGACCACACACATACACTCAAGCTGCTTTTATGGCATTCGTGTTAAGAATGCGTTTGCTGTCGCTAGGTGTCGCTTTTAATGCTTTTGAATTGAGAAATGGGCAGTATATATTGTAATATATCTGATAGGTATGAATATCGGAATACATATGTATATGGACTATATATATGCCTAGACAAGCTTTCATATACCTCCCTCGTCTCTAGAATACTGATTGAGTAGCTATCTATCTTTATTTATTAGTGTTAAGAAAAGTTGTTAAATAGAGAACATCCCTAGCACCTTCCATACTTTTCTATACCACCCTCTATCGGCCAATCTCGAGAAGTTTTCTCATTTATAGGAAAAGAGTTCAGTTACAACAGTCTGTCAACCACATATAGAAATCAGCGCTACCCTACCTTAGCCTACCCTACCCTAGCCTACCCTACCCTACCCCACTTTATCATACCACACCTCACAACACCCTACTCTACCACACCCTACCCTATCCCACAACATCTTACTACTTACCCTAGCTTACTCTACCCTATCCTACCCTACCCTGCCCTGCCCTACCCTACCCTACCCTGCCCTGCCCTACCCTACCTTACCCCACTCCACCTTCCTTTCCCATGTTCGTAATATTCTCAGCCGAATTTCATTTGCAACACATTTCGATTGCTCAATTGTAAAATTCTGCATTTCATTTCGCAACACACAGAGACTCGCGCAAAAAAAGTCTTCAAATTGAATTGTGTACCAATTATAATTGCTATTTCGATTGTCTTTCATTTTCATTTCATTTGCAGTTTTATTATTCTCGACTTTAGCTTTTGTTTTTTTTTCCTCTTTCTGCAGTTGCAGTTGCAGTTGAAAACTTAACGCTCGATTCAGCGTTCAAATTGCTTTGTGCCACTTTCAAGTTGCATTTGCTTTTTCCTCTGCTTCTTCTTCTTCTTCTTGTTGTACAACTCTTCTACTTCTGGCAGCTATTGTTTTAGTGTATAACTAGGGTATCATGGACTGCAAATGCCCTGATATCAAATTTTCATTTATAATATACATTACATATATGCCAAGTACAGGGTAGCTGTTAGTCGATAGCATCCGTTTGTCTGCTGCTTCTATTTGTATTTCTTGAAGACGTCAATTGCTTCGAACAATCAGTTCACAACGAGCTGCCAAATCGCATTGAGACAGGTGCGCAGCTCGAAGTGGCTCGATAAGGCCCGATATGCTAGCTGGATATATGCATATATGCATATATACACATACATATGTACGTATATGCATATGGAGTAGAAGTTTTAAAAAATGTCACGAATGTCACGTTTGCTCAGCGAGCATAAGACGAGGCTTACGAGGCGATAACATTCTATGGCAATGACTAAAGTTCTCAATAGAGAATTTACTTGGCATTGAGGAGAGGGGCTACAAAGCAGGGGGAGGTTAGGGGGGTATACTTATAGAGTAACTGCCTATCTATAAGCATTTCTGGTTGGTCCAGCTAGACAACATTTCACATCTATCGATATATCGATATCGATATCTGTCTTGCTCAAGGCGTCTACCAACTGTCTCATACTCTGCACGAACTGCTGCCAAGCTCTCTTCAGCCAGAGCTCTGAACGCTTAAGGAACTGCCATTAAATTTGACCAAATACCATACTCGACTTCTGTATCTGCGCCGTTGCCTGCCTTTCGCTCGAGCTGCGCATGCGCGTTGGCGCATGCGTGCCAATAACAAATTAAAATAGACATATATATAGCTATAGACGTATATATCTTTAAATACTGCCTGTAGTTAAACGAATATAAAAAACACTTTCAAAAACCATTGCAAATTTGTCTTAACAATCAACATTTTTTGTTTTATTATTGTTTTCTTGTTTCTTTTTGCTTTAAATTGCATTTTGTTTTTGGTTTTCTTCTTCTTCTTTTTCGTTTTGGTCGCTGCCAAAGTCGACGCCTGCCAGGAATTTTAATAGAGTTTTTAGTTTCAATTTGGAGCGCCTTTTCATACCCTTGCGAGTGGGCCTAGCATAGGTTGGAAGTGTGTCACGACTGTTAGAGGTCTTTTGCGACAACATCGTAGGTAAATAGACTAAAGAGAAAGATGTGAAGTAGATGTGAATAAGGAGAGTGGGAGAGGAGGAGAGATGGGAGAGAGAGAGAGAGTGAGAGGGATAGAGAGAGAGAGAGAGAGAGAGAGAAGGACGAATGATAGATGTAGTTATAAAGATATAGAGAGAGGGAGACGGAGACGGAGAAAGAGCAAGAGAAAGAGAGAGAGGGGGAGAGGGAGAGTGAGAGAGAGAGAGATACGATTGACAGAAGTAGATATAAAGATATAGAGAGAGAGCAAGAGAGAGTGAGAGCAAGAGAGAGAAAGAGAGCAAGAGAGAGAGAGAGAGCGTGCAAGAGAGAGAGAGAGAGAGAAAGAGAGAGAGAGAGAGAAAAGAGCAACAGCTCGAGAGAGAAAAGGATGATGGTTAAAGCTATATAGAGAGAAAGAGAGATAGCAAAGGGAGAAAGAGAAAGAGCGAAGGAGATAAATACAGATGGCAAGATCAAGATCAGATCAACAAGAAAAGAGGAGAGAGATACAAATGTAAGCTAAAGAGAAAGAGATATAATAGCAGACGAGAGATGGCAGGAGACAGGAAGAAAGGAAAAAGAAGAGAGAGCGAGAGACAGAAAGAATGAGGATTAGAAAGAGAGATATAGTACATATAGGAAGAGAGATATACATATACATATGTATTTATAAAGAGATAGTGAGCATGTGAGAGAGTAGGAGAATGCCTGGGGAATGATCAGAAATCAATCTCTAAAGTCTACCGAATGAAATCTAGCCCATTGCACAGATATCTATGTTATATATATATATATATATATCATTACGATCCATTGCAGGGTATTCAACTTGCTGTAATTTCAGCTCGGATATATATTTATTAATATAATTATTATTTATCTTTTATTATTTTTTGCTTTTGTTGCTTTCGGTTTTTGTTTGTTTTCGTTTTCGATTTCCATTTCAATGCGAATAGACAAATCAATTTGTTGTTGTTGTTGTTGTTGTTGCTTATCGTTTATGGATTGCGACTATAGTGTTTATAAATAACTTGGCGAATTCGATGCCAATTCCAATTCCAATTCCAAAACCAAATCCAATTCCGATTCCGGGGGAACTGCAGCCTGGGGGCACTCACTCGAGCATCCTATTTGGAGTTGTTGTTGTTGTTGTTGTCGCTTTCCGCCAATTATGGACACAGCGCCGACGTCGTCGTCGTCGTCGTCGTCTATTTGAAATTTCACTTTTTTTCAAATATTTTTCTTTTTATATTTGTTTTGTACTCGTTTGAACTCTTGAAAGAGAGACACAAAAGAGCTGGAGTTGGACTTGGCCGCTTGGCATTTGGAGCGAGCCAAGTGCAGCAGCGGAGCAAGTGCATGGGCATGGGCATGGGCATGGGCATGGGCATGGGAATGGGAATGGAGTGGGCATGGGATGATTTGCAATAAACTGGCTAATAGCCAGATTTGCAGCAGCAGCAACAGCATGAGCAGCTTCAACATGTTAGCCAGCCAAGCAGACGCAAGTTATAATTAAAGCTTCGCTTTCACCTCTTTCAATTGTCGAACACTTAGGAGCACTTAGTGCTGACTAAGGATTTGTTATGTGTGTTGATCAACACTGGCAGCGCATCTACAGCGGCAGTGGGTCAGCGCAGCCCAGGTTCTAGTACTAACTGTCTACAGCAGCTTCAACTTGTTACAGTTTAGTTTTCAGGCAATTAACCAACACTGTTTTTTTTTTACTTACTGACTACTAGTTAGAGTCATTGCCAGTTAAGCCCTAATTGTGTGCTCCCCTGCTCCTGCATATCTGTGCACATAGTGCTGTTAACCAACACTGTTATGCTAATTGTGAATACTTAGTTAATACTGATTACACAATACTCATTTTCATTTGTTGTTGTGCCCACAAGTCAATTTCTGTGTCAGGTTCTAGCATTGGCATTTACCAACACTGTTATGTGAGCTAATTTCAGTTTATGGCTCATCTGCTTTGAATTTAGCAACACTGTCGTGTAGCCTGGCTGGCCTACCAGTTGTTGTCCTATTTATCAAATCTTCTCTTAGCCAACACTAGCTCACTGTGTTTTACAACACTAAAAACTGAGCTAAAAGCAATTATTTGTCAATTTCTCAACTTTAATAACACATTAATTTAGTCTCTGGTATTTCGTTACATATTTTTGCTGCTAATCAACACTATTTATTAAGTTGATAGAGTGTTTTACAACACTAGTCTACTATAAATTGACTATAAATTGCAATATAAATTGATTCTATATCAGATACGTATAGTAAATGGATTCTCTATAGTAAATGGATATATTTCGATTTTCATTGTTAGCCAACACTGGTTATCCAGTTAATTAGTACTTTGCAGCACTGCAAACATCGCTTCACTCTTTTTCGAACAAACAACTCTAATTGGGCTGGCCTTGTCGCTCAGTTTGGGCCCACCTCCGGGTGGTCTCCACACTAAGTGGCCTCAGCCCGCTCGACCCCCCGTTCAGCGACCGCCCCATAGCTTTTTACAGCTACCCAATTACATGCGACTGCTGCTGTTGTTGTTGTTGTTGTTATTTTTATGGCCAAAAACCTGTCGATTCGCCAGAATGAAGCCAGAGACACGCGTGTGTAGATTTGCCATGTGGTTAACTACACGAAATACACACAGCAACAGATTGAGATATAGCCGCTGAGACAAGCCCATAGCGAGAGAGACACAGAGATATATATACATATGCATATGGATATTTTTTTTTGGTATGTGTGTGTGTGTGTGTGTGTGTGTGCTTGTCTTTCAGTTTGCCATACTCAAGATTGTCTATTTGTTAAGCTATCTCGCATGTTTGAGCAATGACCTCAACTGTTTGTTTATTGTTTTTTACTTTTTTTTTCGTCGTCGTCTCGTTCGTGCGTGGAATTTCTTTAGAGATCTTAAGTTGCGGCTTGTCTTGTAAGTGTCAAAAAAAAAAAAGAAGAAAAAACAGAAAAAAAGATGTGTGCAACAACAACAACAACAACAACAACAACAACAACAACTCAATGTTCGCTTCGCTTAAGATCAAAGTTCAACTTGCAACGCTGCACATCGACTTGCTTCAATTTCAATTTCAATTTCGATTTCAATTCAGTTTGCATTCAATGGGCATCGAGTGCTAGGCGAAGCCCGTTCAATGGAGCAGCAGCCATCAAATGTTGGTCAAGTGTTTCTTTTTGCTCTGCCTCTCTCTCTCTCTCTCTCTCTCTCGCCCTCTGTCGCGTTGACCTTTTAAAAACTCATTTGATACCCTGTAAGCAGCGGGTTGAAGGGAGTTTTGCGGTTGAGCTATAGAGGTAATACTAGTGTTGAAGATATTAAGGGTAAAGACAGTATTAGCTCTAAGCCAAGTTTTAAGCTACGATTGATTGAAAAAAGTTGAAATCGAATTGAAATCGAAGTAAAAGTTGAATTGAAAAAGAATCAATTTCAAGATTTAAAAGTTGAATTGAAAAAGGAATTGAAATTGAACTAAAAGTTGAATTGAAATCAAAAGCAAATTGAACTAAAAGTTGAATTGAAACGGAACAAAAAGTTGAATTGAAATTGAACTAAAAGTTAAATTGAAAAGGAATTGAAATTGATTTAAAAGTTGAATTGAAAAGGAATTGAAATTGAAGTGAAAGTTGAATTGAAATCAAAAGGAAATTGAACTAAAAGTTCAATTGAAAAGGAATTGAAATTGAGCGGAAATTTAACTCAAAAATTAATAGAAATTTAACTTAAAGTTAACTTGAAATTGAAAGTTGAAATTGAACTAAAAGTTGAACTGAAATTGAGCTGAAGTTGAATTGAAATGGAATGAAAGCTCTAGACTATGAATACAAATCAGAATGAGAGACTAAGGCTTGACAACTCGATCAGTATGGAATATAGAACTGCCTTTACACTAATCTTAAACTTTAGATATTACAGAATCAGAAGTAATATAATATTATATCAAATAAACCATTCAAACTTTATATCGATTCAATAAAAGTCTTCTTCGAGAGCATCAAGAGAGACGAACTAATCTAGTCGAGAGTCTGCGTACTAGCCTAGTCCACTAAGTCGGCTTATATATATATATATATATATATCATATTCATATCGAGTAATCGAGTAGTCGGGCACTCCCAGCCCTTGACCAAGCTTTTTAAAACAAGAATTGTCAAAAAGAATGTGTTCTGTTGTTGTTGTTGCTTTTGTTGCTCTTTTCATGTCTTTATTTATGTTTTTCTTTAGGTTTTTTCTTTAGCACACATTCATTTGCATACGCATACAACAGGTATTGCTTTAGTTGTTGTTGTTAAAGTTAAGATTGATGATTTTAAGCGATTTGGCACGAGCGAGACGCACAGCTTTTTTTCGCTTTTTCGCTGAGGCCGCTTTTCTGGCCACATTCCGCATTCCACTTCCCCTTCGTAGGCCCCCGCCTACCTCTAGCTGATGCGATTCTTTTGCATATGAATGGGGCGGGGTGGGGTGGGGTGGGGCGGTGCGACAGCTTGGCTTACAGCATGCGGCCCCCCTCGCTCCGAGTCTTACGGCCATTATCTCATTTGGTTATCTCATCGCGGCGGAACAACAGAAAATAATTAATAAATCAAGCTGATTCGGCACACATTTCGAAATGCAGTTATGCCTTAATGAAGCATTGTCGATGCGCTCAATAATCGACTTATCGATAGCTTAGCTGCCGTCTATCGAAACGAATTGGGAAAGGCAACGATTCTTCGCTGACATTGAAATGAACTCAACGAAGAGGGGGGTCAACTTATGTAGACTATATATAGTATATATAATGTATATAATGTATATTTCTTACCCTTGATTAGGTTCGCGTGCCGCAAATGAAGATCAAATTGGATTCCTTGATATTTGTTTTTGGTCTCGCTCCGTTTAGCAGCAATTAATATATATGTATAAGAAACAACTCTATAATATAGGCAAAAGAAATAAACGAATAACGATTTTTATGGCTGACCAAGACAACAACAACAACACACACAGAAAAAAATAAATAAATAAATATGTAAATCTTCAATAAATTTAAATTGATGGCCAGGAAAAAAAAAGAAATCAAAGCCAAAGCAACTAGAGAAAAAAAAATAAACAAAAAAAAAACAAAACAAAACTAAAATAAATAACAACAAATCACATTAAAACGGTCTTTGAGTTAATTTTCGTATGCGGAATGCGCCCGCCCGCCTTCGGTTTCGGCTTGCATTGGTTTCTGTTTCTGTTTCGGTTTCGATTCGATTTCAGTTTCAGTTTCGGTTTGTGGCGGCGGCTGCTCTTTACCAAATTTCACGCACAGTTTCGCACAGCGACACACAGACTCGTTTCTTGAATTCGAATTCGAATTTCGTTGCTCTGGCTCTGGCAAGCGCTTTAAGACATCGACTTGGCGCGTTCAGCTCGTACCGAAGACTGTCTGTGTGCTTAAGCCGCTGCCCAAGCCGCAGCTCAGTCGCCGCTTCGTGAGCAGCCGAGCTGCAGAGCTGCTGCTTCGTGCTTCATGGCGGCTGCTCAGTTTTCGTTGTTGCTGCGTTCGCCATTTCGTTAAAGGCGACAAAATGTCAAAGCAATGCGCTATGTGATCCTCGCAGCTAGCGCATGCTATACCCTGTGCAGCCTAAGTAATGGGCTGCATTGAATTTGATGAGCGTGTATGTGTATGTGCAGGAAAAGAGACAGAGAGAGAAAGAGAGAGAGAGAGAGACAGGCAGTTGCTACACATTAAAATATACAACAATAGCAAATTTGGAGTTAGAGGTCTTAATTATATATCTGATTTATTTTATTTTATTATTGTTTTTATTAATATCATTGAATTTAATAGAGAGACTTATTAATCAAGCATTTTATTTTAAATTATTTTATTAATGATGTGCAATGTATCCTTTAGTCCATCATGTCCATTTGAAGGAATTTTTGTCTTGTTTGTTTTTGTTATTTTTGACAGCAGTAGTAGCAGCAGCAGCTACAACTGGTTTTACAGTTGGTTTTCGCAGTACGCTTTGCCTGCCTGCTGCCTGCCTGCTGCCTTTCCTGCTGATGTTCCAGTTTCGCTCGTACCCAAATTATTTGCCAATTGGATTTTGCGTTGTCTTGTGACCGAAGTCGAATTTTGTTGTGTTTGTTTTGCTTTGCGCTAACTTAGCGCCGCTAAGTAAATTTCTTTATCATGGCTCGTCTTATCTCGCCAAGTCTTCATTAACAGCTAATGAAGAATGTTTAACAGTTAAACTCGGCTTCCGTAAAGCCATGAATGATCTGTAGATGAAGGTCTCTTAGTTCGAAAATGAACTGATTGGAAAAGAATTAAAGATGCCAATTAGATTGTGTTTTCATTTATATTAATTCGTCAAGATTGCTTTATAGTCCCTGGCGAGGTGTCAGAATAGCTGGAATTGGAATTTCCAACTGGAATTATTGTGGATCTGGCTAGCTGGACGCTTGAGCTTGTGCTATATCTAAAACGTTTTGCTCCAATTGCAACATGGCCGGTGGCACGCCCATTTAAGCGGCTTGCCCCGGCGGCCGCAAGAGGCCATTCGTTAGCCAATGTGGGCCACAGAACCTGGCACTTGGAATGCACCCGTTGATGACGGCGCAACTTAAGTGTTGCCACTAACGCAGCTAGGCCGGAACGAACCCAAGACGGAGAGTGAAAGAGAGAGAATCAGTTAGCCGACCGATAGCGAGAGAGAGAGAGAGAGGAAGAGGGAGAGGTGCAGCGACAACATTTGGCCGCTGTCATCCGCATATTTGTGACCACAGCTTGGCTGCACTTCAATGAGCCCCAGGCCTGACGCAGAAGAAACTACGATGGAGCAGTGCAGTCGGCGGGGCTGACTGACTTTCAAATACTCTGTTCTCAACCAAAAAAACAGCTCAAATGTGCCTATCTCTATCTGTATCTCTCTCTCTCTCTCTCTCTCTCTCTCCTTACTCTCTCCGTCTTTGTCAAAGGCGAATCAAAGAAATCAGTTATCGATATTTATCGACATTTATCGATTTATTATCTCTTATATATCACACACAATCTGTCTATCGACGCTAACTTTGCTCATTTGGTAAATATTCAAAAAGCCAATACTAACACTCGATAACTATCGATATACATATATTGACACCTGCAGCTCAGCTTGCCCACATTACAGGGTATACGAAATAAGAAAAAGAGGAAAAAAACAGCAAACAGAAAACTTTCTGCTGCCAGCCATTAAAATTGGCCTGGCCAAGACGTAGTCAGCCGCGATGCCAGCTAGAGCCCAAAAACCTGTTATCGATTTGAGGAAAATCTCACACAACTCCAGTTGTCTATATACATATGTATTTTCCATCTATGTGTGTGTGTGTGAGCTGGAAATTCGAAAAACTTTCAATAATGCCCGTGCCAAGCGATTGGGAAACGTGAGAAGCGACTCAAATTGCTTTTGCTATTGGCTTTGATCATCATCAGCAAAAGCAGCAACAACAGCAACAACAACAACAACAACAACTGCGGCGACAACTGCAACGACAACAACAACAACTGCAACAATTGCAAACAAGTTTTTCCAGTGCGAATGTCAATCAGCTAAATCCGCCAACCAGCTGGATGCCAGGATCGCAGATGCGCAAGGCAAAAGATACAAAGATACAAATATGCAAAAGATACAAAAGCTGCAAAAGATACGTGAGTGCAGCTGGGCAGCTGGACAGCTTGACTGACTGAGCCAGCGCCGAGCAACAACCTTTGTCATAATTCACGGCACAAGAATGCAAACAGACAGAGGCGAACGAAGCAGTAGAAGCAATAAACTAAGAACTAGAACGGGTATGATAGACTGCAAGTTTACTCCATTTAATCTCTGTCCAATTAGCTGCTATATAACAATGAATTAGCGCTCAAACTGTAGTTAGAAACAGTGACTGTCAAACTGTAGACGAGCAGAATAGCCAAATATGAAAGGCAAGGCTAACGGCTATAGCTGACTAAAGTATACACTGCTCAATCAATATGATTAACTTCAAAGCACTCAAACTGTAGCCGAAGCGTGATTCCTGCCAAACTGAAGGCCAAGAATATGTCAAAATATCAGATGCAATGCAAAGGGGTATAGCTGACAATGCCATGCTCTGCTAACAGTCTAATGCAGATAGTCAATAGAGACTACTGAACGCATTGACTGGCAAACTGGAATAATGTACAAACACAATGACTCTTAAACTGTGTTATACATCAATTTAGTCTGAGGTATTCTACAATTTAACACTACTTCTACATCCCCTAATATACCCCACTAAAGCTCTTGAACAGGGTATATCCAAAGAGCTGAGCAAAAAAACGACCCTCGCCGTCGGCCAAGTTGACCTTCCCAAGAATGCAAAGTGCATTTGATTTGATTTGATTTGACTTGAATTCAAGGCAATTTGCTATATCTCATCTCGAACAGATTTCCATTCCAACTTAAGAAGGTATAAGAAGAAGGAGAAAAAGAAGAAGACCAAGCGATGATTGTTTGCCTGAGAGATACTCTGTAATAGGAGACGAAAAGGTGATATCATATGCATATAAGTATAAGTATAAGTATAAGTATAAATATAAGTATAAGTATAAGTATAAGTATAAGTATAAGTATAAGTATAAGTATAAGTATAAGTATAAGTATAAGTATAAGTATAAGTATAAGTATAAGTATAAGTATAAGTATAAGTATAAGTATAAGTATAAGTATAAGTATAAGTATAAGTATAAGTATAAGTATAAGTATAAGTATAAGTATAAGTATAAGTATAAGTATAAGTATAAGTATAAGTATAAGTATAAGTATAAGTATAAGTATAAGTATAAGTATAAGTATAAGTATAAGTATAAGTATCTGCAGATATTATCTTCTAGTAAGTCGGATATACATACATATATACACAAGTGGCATTAAAACTCTTTAAAGTGCCAACAGGTTCTGTCTAATATAAGTTATGATAATTACACAATAATGCCTGTCTTATAATGCCTTCTAATAGATAATAGATCTAATCATCTTATAATTGCTCAAAATTTCATCAGTTATACAGAGACAGACAACGACACCGACACAGACACTTGAGAGCAAATTACGCAAACATGATCTCAGTTAATTGCAAACAACAACAACAACAACAACAGCAACAATGACAACAACAACTATTAAGCTTCGGCTGTGTGTAGCATCTTCTGCTTGGAATGCAAACAATTCCAATTGCAGATTCTTATTGGCATGCGCATGCGCCCACGCACTGTCCATACATAGATAGTTTATTTCTACAGATTCTGCTTGCCTAACGAAATACAATTTAATGAAATCTTTTGCTTTGACAACATTTTTGGCATTTTGAAACACGTTTACAGGTGTTTCTTGCCGTTGTACCTGCCTGTCTGTACGTATGGATGTATATATATGGATATTTTCACAGCCAAACGAGTTTCGAAATGTGCGATCTTTTTTTAGCCTTTTCTTCTAATTTATTAAGCTAGTCCACTGGAGGGTATATGCATTTAGCTAGTGAATATGTAACGGATGCGGCTAATTATCTATACTCTAAGCCTATATAATATCTCTTTTAATCTATCTCTGATATCTCTAATATCTCTTGATCTCGCTCTGTGCTTCTTTCTCTCCATCTAAATCCTTCACTCTCTATCTCTCTCTCACTATCTATCTATCTCTCACTATCTATCTATCTATCTATCACTCTCTCTCTATCTATCTATCTCACTAGCTCATTTTCTCTCTTTTTCGCTCTCTATCTCTATCTCTATCTCTATCTCTATCTCTATCTCTATCTCTATCTCTATCTCTATCTCTATCTCTATCTCTATCTCTATCTCTATCTCTATCTCTATCTCTATCTCTATCTCTATCTCTATCTCTATCTCTATCTCTATCTCACGCTTTTTCCCTCTATCTCACTAACATTCTCTCTCTTTTTTTTCTCTCTCTCTCTATATCTTTCTCTCTCTCTCTCTGTGTTTCCCTCTGTCTCTCTCTCTGTCTCTCTCTCTCTTTCTCTGTCTCACTTTCTCATTCTCTCTATCTTTCTTTACATATTTATATTATATATATTTTTTTCTACTTAAGCCTCAACTCCTATAGGGTATTCCTGGCCGCACATACCTTACCTTGAATTTTCTATCTCGCTTTTTCTTTTCGCCATCAAACATGTTCCCATTGCCAATTTGAATTTGTTGAAACTATAAAAATATCTAGGCTTCCCCTGCTTCTGTTCGCTTCCCTCTTGCTGTCATTACCCAATTGCAACGGCGTGCCGAAACCATTCGCCAATTGGGATCTGTGTGGTTCTTTGCTCTCCTCTCCTCTGTTTTCCCCATTGGAATCTATTGCTCTTCAGCTATTCCTTACTTACTTTGAGTCTCTCCTCTTCCATGTTCCCTTCTATTCCAAGTGGTATCTCTGCCTTCATTCCTGTACTCATCTTCGCTGCTCTCATTTCACTCAGAGATTCTCTCTTTCCCTTCTCTCCGTTTTCATGCTAAAAACTATTTTCCTTGAACTCCCCTCCTCCTCTGCTCTTCCTTGCCTTGCTCTTGATATCCGTTCCAATTGGACTATATTATCTCTCTGCTTACCACTTGTATTCCATTCCATTCCATTCCATTCCATTCCATTCAATTACATTGCCATTCATTCCACGCGTCCAATTGGAATCTCACATTCGTACCTTCCCTTTCGCGCCTCCATTCCATTTAGAATTCTCTCTCTTTCTCTCTCTCTCTCAACAACTTTAACTTTTATTTACTTTAAAAAGGATTTAAAAAAACACAAAAAAAATAAATTTTGATTCACATCTCAAATAGATCTTCAGCTGCTCCTTGGCTCTCTACCAACTGTTCGAGTAGGCATTCGCCTTGGCGTAGGCGTTGCTGTGGCTGCCGCCGCCCCCTCCGTAGGCGTAGCTGTTGGCGCTGCTGCTGGCATAGGAGCCGCCGCCGCCTCCACCACCTCCGCCGCCGCCCCAGTGTGGCGAGCCGCCACCGCCGCCTGGATGACCACCGCCACCACCACCGCCGTAGTGTCCGCCTCCACCGCCGTAGTGTCCTCCTCCACCGCCGCCGCCTTGGTAGATGGGCTTAACCACATACACCTCATACGTGGTCGTTGGCTTATGGCCATAGCCACCGCCGCCGCCTCCGCCATGATAGCCACCACCACCGCCACCGCCATGATGACCGCCGCCACCTCCACCTGGATAGCCACCGCCACCTCCGCCATAGCCGCCACCACCGCCATAGCCGCCACCACCGCCAAAGCCGCCACCGCCGCCAAAGCCACCGCCGCCGCCACCACCAAAGCCACCGCCACCACCTCCGTGGCCGAAGAGCAGCTTCTTCTTCAGCTGCAGCAGCGAGGGCGTGGCCAGGGCCAGGCAGCTGCTAACGAGCAGCCACGTCAAGAGCAGCCTCCAGTGTTGCATCGCAGTTCAAAGCAGATCCGGCTCGAGTACCCCAATCTCTGTCTGTCGCCTCCAACTGATTCACTCCAATGTCGATTCCAAGCAGCAGCTGCTGCCCAACTGAACGAACTGCGGATCATCCCCTGCCAATTTATAAAGGTTCTCAGCTTGGGCTCCCATTGTTTTTGGCCCGTTGCGAAGTCGTCATCAATAGCGCAGTTTACTCGCCGGATGCGCTGAGACCTGCATCACTCATACAACAACAACTACAACTGCTAGAACAACAACTAACTATTTGTTTAGCCAGCCAACTCAGCTCATCAATCGAGTCTAAGCCTAGCTGGCCACAGCAGCCGCTACAGCTGAGCTGAGCAACAGGCTATTAAATGCTTCAAAGTCAACTTTAACAGCTGTTAAGCGCTTAACAGTCAACTTTAACAGCTGTTAAGTGTTTAACAGTCAGCTTTAACAGACTCTTAACTGTTTAACAGTCCACTTTAACAGCTGTTCAGTGCTTAACAGTCCACTTTAACAGCTGTTACATTCTTAACAGTCAACTTTAACAGCTTTTCAATGCTTAACAGTCCACTTTAACAGCTATTAAGTGTTTAACAGTACATTAGTCAAAGAGTCTGTCGAGCCATCAAAGAATTCGCTCAATCAATCTATCAATCAGTCTACTTTTAAGTCACTCAGTCAGTCAATCAGTAGATCAATCAATCAATCATTAAGCTCGCCTAATAAAGCAGTCAATCAGCGAATCAATCGCTCCATCAGGCAGTCTAAGGTCAGTCAGTCTCTCAATCAATCAGTCAATCAAGCGCTCTGTTACGCAGTTAAGAGTAAGCTAGGCTTTCAATCAGTCTATCAATCACTCAATTATCCAGGCAATCGTGCTATCAATCAGTCTAATAATTAGTCTTTCTCTTAGCCTATCAATCAAGCCATCAATCAAGCCATCTCCCTGTCAATTAGTCTGTATTTCTGTTTGTATATCATCAGTTTGATAATGAGCTAATCCTCAAGTCAGTTAATCTGTCAATTGTCAACTGTCAATCAGTCTAGCTATCTATCAATCAGCCTTTTAATCAATCTAACAATCAGTCTAGCAATCAGTCCATCCATCAGCCAGTCAATCAATTCATCAATCAGTAGAGCATACAGTCCATCAATCAGTAAGGTTTTCAGTCTACCCATCCGCCTGTGCATTAGTCATCTGTCACTCAATCACTCTATGAGTCTACCAGTCAATCCAGCAATCAATCAATCAATCAATCAGTTAATCAGTCAATCAATCAATAAATTAGAAATTAGAAAACAATTCTGAATTATTTTTAACAATTTTCTAAAACTCTGCCAAGAAAATCCCATCAACTACAAAAATATCACGCATACGCCCCCCTCGCCTGGCAGTCATTTAGCTCAGCTAAACTGAGCAACTCCCTGGGCGTAGCGCAATGCGACTATAAAAATTGTTCCGCCAGTAAAATCTATCATAATCAATTACATGCAAAGCGCTAGTTGCTTAGCTGGAAAATCCCTCTTGCTCATCATTCACAAACGGAGAAGTTTTTTTACGAATATTTGAATCTCCTCTCTCTCTCTCTCCTCTCTCGCGCTCTTTCTCTATTGTTAATTGGCAGCTAGTTAGCCTGCGGATATATATTAAATATGCTAGAAAAAAACTTTTGTTTTCTACAATTTGATTTACAACTGACTTTGCTGTCATCTCAATGTTAAACTTGCTGCCAAACTTGACAAGCAGTTTGATCTGACTGTTAAATTCAGACAAGTGTTTCTCAGCTATATATACTTATATAGATATATGTATAGATAGATATATTATATAGCTTTCTGTCAAAATTTGGCATGTTGGCTAACTTCATGTCAAATTTAACATGCATATTAAAGGCCATAAGATGTATTTATTGAGATAGAAATCGAAATAGAATATACTATATAAAATTATTATACACTTTAGCTTAATGAGCTACGTTGCAACTCCTGCTATAACTGCTAGTCGTGTATACCCTATGCCAGCTTTTGCATGCATCGTCATCAACTTTGGCGGGGACTCCACACGGCCGTAAGCCAATCTCACAAAAACTAAACTCAAAAACTCTCAAATACAATGCGAATCTAAATTGTTTCAGGAATTCCCCAAGAATTTCCTCAGTTGAGCATGCACGTGGACGTAATGCTCGCTCGTGAAGCATACAAGTTGACTAAAATTATATACATATATGTATATTGTTACTGAATCATATATATTATACACTGATTTAGCCGTAGTGTCCAAGCAAGCTAATACGCCCACTTAGCGCCTTGTTAAGGTATGTCGCAGGCAAAACCCCAGCGAACGTGAGAAAGGAAAACAAAGTTTTGGTTATTTCATAAAATATATATAGGCATGTTAATACATATATATTTATTTATATATATATATGTACTTTTTATGACATTTTGGAATGATTATAATGTAGTACATCATATTGTATGTGGGTGTGTGTATGTGTGTATGGGTTGCATGTGTGTGTGTGGCACAGTCCACGAATTACAACTAGAATAAAGTCTAACTCCATAAACTCGCTGTGTGTGTGTGTGTGTGTGTGTGTGGGTGTATTTTGATTACATTCTTCTGCTGCTTTGTCATTTCTTCTTTTTTTCATTTTTTTTATTTATTTTTTTTTAATTTAATTTAATTTTATGTAATTTATTTATAATTTTCATCTTTTCAGATTTTTGGAGAGGAAAGTTTCAGTGTTTTTTTTTTGTTTTGTTTTGTTTTTGTTTTTTATCGCTACATAGGCACGTCAGTTCTATTTGTTGTTGTTTGCATTTGTTTTTTTTTTGTGGTTGATTTTTTTTCTTTTTTTTTCTTATAAATAATTTTTTTTTAATAATACATTTTTTTCATAATTTTTTGTATTGCATACAAAAAAAAGAGCTGGAAAAACGTCAGATATATATATATATATATATATATATATATATATATATATATATATATATATATAGATATATATAGGAATAGTAAACAGAAAATACTCACTATATACACATAGCTATAAGTATATATAGGGGCGTGCGAGTGTGAGTGTGTGTGAGTGTGTTTGAGGGGGGTTTACAATTTCAAATTACAAAAATACTAAACTATCGATAGACATATATCGATAAACACAATCTCGCTCAGTTGAGAGTTAATGCGCCAGCTCTCCCTCTCTCTCTCTCTCTCTCTCTCTCACACTGCTCTACATTCGATAGATCTTAGTTATAAGAAGCTAAGCTGCAAATACAATCGCCTGGACGATCCAAAAATAAACTATATATATATATATAGATATATATATTCATGAAGAATTCTCAGTATTATGTTGTTTATTGTGAAAGTGTTGTTGTTGTTGCTGTTGCTGTCTTCTTCGTTTCATATCTCTTTTGTTTCTTGTCTAATTGGCTAATTAAATATTGTTCGCTTGTCTTAAGTGTGTGGAGGGGGGTGTGTACATAATACATACATACATAATATCTAAATATTTGTTGTTAACAATTTCAGCTATTGCACTCTAAATAAAAAAAAAAAAGTTAATTAAATAAAATATTTTTTTAAAAAAATGCTGCCTTTCTATGCGCTTCTCAGCGGAAAACAAATTACAGTTTCTTTTAGACACATTATTATTGCATAATAATTTGTGGTTGTTGTTGCTTGTTATTGTTGTAATTGCACTTGTTATTGTTGTTGGTATTTTTGTAGTATTTTTTTTGTTGTTGTTGTATATTGTTTACGGTTTAACTATAGTTTGTTGTTCTTGTTGTTGTTGTTGTTGCTGTTGTTGTGTTGTCTCTTGTTTCGCTTCCATTTGTTCCATTTATGCATAAGTTAACATAATAATCGTAATGATGACAATAATAATGATAATGATAATGATAATGATAATGACAATAATAATGATAATTCACTAAAATTAAAATTCAGTACTTGAATAAATTGCAAATTGCAATCTACATATGTGTATGTGTCTCTGTGTGTGTGTAATGTCTTGCATATAGCCTGCTTTCATCAGCCAATACGAAAAAAATACATAATAATATATCTCTAATACATCTCCATAGATATATTTATATCAATATCTAGCAAAAGACGTACAAAAAAAAAAATAAATAAATGTTCAGTTAACATTAACCATTCACATTCACATTCACGTTCACGTTCGCATACATCATCGTTTCGCTGTAGTATGTTTCGACAGTATTTAATAAATACTAGTTTATTATAGAATATTTTTTGTTTGTTTCAGTTAAATTATTAGCGGCGCCAGAGTTGCAAAAGTCCAAAATGTTTCAACTAACGACTAAACAATTGATTTAATACACACAACAAAAAAATACCGACGAAATAATAATTATTTAGATAATATAAAAATAATATATATATATATATGTATATATGTATGTATATGGAAAAAAGTAGACCAAATGGTTTCTCTATGTTTTGGAATGACCGCTTTGCGTGTGTATGTGTGTGTGTGTGTGTGTGTGTGTGTGTGTGTGTGTGTGTGTGTGTGTGTGAGTTATCTTACATTCTAGGAATGCATAGCATATAGCTGCTATATGCCTTTCTCTATAGATCTAATACAAAAAAAAGTATATATATCTATATATAGATATACATATATAGGTTCTGCTAAACTATACATATATATACAAATATATATATATATATATATATATATATATATATATATATATATATATATATATATATATAATAGTCTAGAATACATTTGATGTAGTTGAATGCAACGCACGATTTGCACATTTAAATACTATATAAAAAATACAAACTGTTGTTGTGGTTTTTTGTTACTGCTGTGCATGTGTGTGTGTGTGTGTGTGTGTGTGTGTGTGTGTGTGTGTGTGTGTAATACTTAAATAGTTAGGGAAAGTGCATTGGGCGGGACCGAGAGGCATTTGTCGTCGTAATCAGCAAACGTCCAAAGTTATCGTTATCGTTATCGTTATCGTTCATGTCACTGTTAGCATCATTGTTATCGCTATGGTCATTGATATTGTCTGCATCATTGTTACACTTTAAAGATCGTTATCGATTTGGTAAACAGCGATTGCAGTGCTCATATCGAAATGTTATCGCTGGTCGTTATCGATATCGCGTATCGAAAATTGGTCATTGTTTATCAGTTAATGTATTGTCAATCAATCGGCATCGTTTAGCATGATAGGAATCTCACTGCTAGCGTCTGTCATGTCATTGTCTGAGTTATCGTTATCGTTATCGATCAACAAATTTTGTTACATATCTTTTGTTTTTGTTTTTTTTTTCATCTTAGTTCTTGTGCTGTCCCATGGGCTTGCTAACTTTTCGAATGTTATCGTCCTCGTCGCCAATCGCCTATCGCCTATCGACTATCGATGAGCGGGCTCTAGCGCGTGAAGGCGCTGAGAAAATGCGGTCCGCCCATGTCGAACTGCTGCTGCTCAAAGACATCGTCGACCATGCCCCCAACTCCCGCCACATTCACCCCGTTGGGCAGACCGAAGTTGGCCCCGTTGGCCGCCAGAGTGGCCGCCGCTGCGGCCGCCACAGTGGCCGCCTTCAGTTGACTAATCGCCAGCATTGGCGGCTTGTCGCCGGGCTTCCAGCGCCGATGGATGCCCATCGACTTGAGCTTCTGGCAGACCGACGACGGCGATATATTGATGCCCTTCTCGGCCAAGCGAGCGGACACCTTCCAGTATTGTATATTGCTGTCCTCCTTGATCAGCTCGAGGATCTCGCGCGTGATCTCCTTGTCGCGCAGCTCACGCTCGGCGGCCTTCAAGCGGCGGCGCGTGTGCAACAATTTGCCGCCGTTCAGAGAAGTTGATGATTGTTGTTGTTGTTGTTGCTGTTGTTGTTGTTGGTAATGTGATGTTTCCGCTGGTGTGTGACGCAGCTGCTGCTGTTGTTGCTGCTGCTGTTGTTGCTGTTGCTGTTGCTGTTGCAGCAACATTTCCTGCTGCTGCTGGCGCTGCTGTTGCTGCTGCTGCTGTTGCTGCTTGTTCAGCAGCTCCATTTGCTGCTGCTGCAGCTCCTGCAACTGTTGCTGACGCTGCAGCTCCTGCTGGTGACGTTGCTGTTGCTCCTGTTGCTGCTGCTGCTGTTGTTGCTGCTGCTGCTGTTGTTGCTCCTTGGCAGCCAGTGCTGCTGCCTCGTCACGACCCTCGCTGCGCTTGTTGCGATAGGAGAGCGGCACGCCCTTCAGTATGGCATCGCGCACCTTCCAGGCCGTCATCTGGGAGACGTTCAGGGCGCGCGCTATCTCCATGGTGGATGCATTCTGGGCCACCAGCAGCTTGGCCATGGCATACTTCTCGTCGTCTATGAAGACGTTCGGCTTGCGCGGCTTCTTGCCAGGCTGATGATTGGCCTGTTGCTGTTGCTGTTGCTGTTGCTGTTGTTGTTGCTGTTGATGTTGCTGATGTTGTTGTTGTTGTTGGTGATGTTGCTGTTGCTGATGATGGTGATGCGCAGTTGCATTGCTGCCAGAGCTGCCATTGCTAAGAGAAAGAGAGAGAGAGAGAGAGTGCATTAGACAGAGCTAGCAGACTCAGGGGCTGTGGAACGCTCACCTCTCGTTGCTGTTGATGGAGCGCAGGGACAGGTTGACGGGCAGAGAGTGACTGCAAAAAAGATACTTCATTAGCTCTAGAAATCAAAGTGAATGCAGAGAAAGAGATGGATATAGTGCATAGTGAAAGAGAGAGAGGGAGAGAGAGAGAGAGGGAGAGAGAGAGGGAGAGAGAGGGAGGGTAAAAGAAAGGGAGAGAAAAGAGAGAGAGAGAGAGTGACGGAAAGAAAGACGGAAAGACTGACGGAGAGACTGACGGCGAGACTAACAGGAAGAGAGACTAGCGGGAAGAGACTCTGACAGGAACACACTCTGACGGAAGGAGAACCTGACGGAGAAACTGACGGAGAGACTGGCATAAAGACTGACGGAAAGAGAGACTTGAGGGAAAGAGAAACTGATGGAGACTGTCGAAAAGAGGGACTGATGGGAAAAGAGACTAAAGGAAAGAGAAACTGACGGAAAACGATTTACGGCAAAAGAAACTAACGAAAAGAGAGAGACTGACGGAAAGGGAGACTGTTGGAAAGAGAAAGTAACGGAATGAGACTGCCGAAGAGACTGACGGAAAGAGAGCGTGATGGAGTAAGATACATGACCTGTGAGTCAATGAGCTCTCGATCTGTTGACTCTTTTCTAACTACTCTCAGGAGACTACTCTCAGGAGGCGACTCTCACGAGACTACTCTCGCTAGACTCAATATGAATATGAAGAAACGAAAATCGGGATAGTTTCAAATAACTCTAAGCAGTAGACCCATGGCTAAGCTGCTGTTAATGCAGTCCCAGTCCCCTACAAGTTAACAGAGTTTAAGTTACAGTCATGTAAACAGAATGTTAAACCAATGTTAATCTAAAGACTCCATGGACATCTAAGCAGTTGCAATGCATGTGGCTATGGAGGCTAGTCGAATGCACGCTAAAGTCGCCAATGAGATAATTGATGTTATCTAGATAACAGATGTTATCTTTGCAATGAATGTGACAATGGCTGTTAGTCGAATACTCGACTCGACTCGACTCGACTCGACTGGACTCGACTGGACTCACTTGGCCGCAACGTGTGAGGGCGGATAACGCGTCAACATGGGCATCGCTCCATTGTGTGCGACTTTCTGCTGCTTCTGCTGTTGCTGCTGCTGCTGTTGCTGCTGTTGCTGTTGTTGCTGTTGCAGCTGCAATTGCTGTGCGTTGACAATGTGCGGAAAGCGATGCGATCCGGCCAACAGGCGCTGATAGGCCTCGACGTCGGCGCGTGCCGGCAACATGGCTGTGGGCGACACCGAGACGCCTCGCTTGCCCAGCTGCTCGTGGTCCATGTCGAGGGGCTCGTCCAGCGGACTGTGCTCCTCCAGCTGTGCTCCGCGCATGTCGTAGCCATTGTGCGGCAACAGACCGCAGACATCGTCCTCGCCATCGGCATAGCCGGCCGTCTCCTCGGCGCCAATGTCCCCTCCAATGCCATCCACCTCGCCCTCATCCAGCAACCCATCGCCGGCGTCGCCATGCACGCCCAGCTCGTCGTCCATGTGGAGCGGTGCGTGATGGTGGTGCTGCTGCTGCTGCTCGTCGTCGCTGTCCAGTTGCTCCTCCTTGATCAAGCCCAGGCCCAGGTGGCTGTAGGGCAAGGCCAGCTGCTGACGCTCGTGCTCCAGCTGCTGCTGCTCCAGCTGCTGTTGCTGTTGCTCCAGTTGCTGCTGCAGCTGCAGCTGTTGTTGTTGTTGTTGTTGTTGTTGTTGCTGCTGCTGCTGCTGCTCCTCGTTGGCCTGATCCACGACACGCTCATGCAAGCTGACGCCATTCACCAGACTCTTGCGCAGGCGCCAAGCGAAAGTGCGCGAAATGTTGAGCTCGTTGGCAATGACCGTGGTCGTGGCCTCGCGCAGGATCAGCTGCTTGGCCAGCGCGATCTTCTTGGCGTCCAGCTTGATGCGAGTGCGACCCTTGCGCTTGTTGGTCAAGCCCAGCCTAGGCAGGAGTAGGAGAGAAGTTAATCAGGGCCACATCCAGAGCGCAATCCTCTACACTTACTTGCGATTGTTCAGATGCAGTGCAGCCGCATCCGGCGGCGGCGGCGGCTTGCGCGGCGCTGCGCGCTTCGGAAAGTTGTTGAACTGCACGATGTTCTGCTTGAACAGCTGCTGCAAGGGCCTGCAAGGGAGACACGAATAAGATTAGGATGAGCCAGGAGGCAGGAGTCTCTCTCTCTCTCTCTCTCTCTCTTGGTTCACTTACATCTTGGCCGCCTTGGAGGGGCAGCCGGTGCGCTTGTGCCAGCCCAGATGGTGGCCGGTGGGAAAGAGCACGTGGCAGTCCGAGCACTGCATGGGTCGACTGCAAAGTAAACAAAGGGCTTAGCTGCTGGCGAGGATTGGCTGCTGTGGACTTACGTTTGATTGCGCCGCTTCTTGACGCAGCGACCGCGGCGTATGTGCTTCTCGAGAAAGCGCTTGTAGAAGTAGGTCTTGCGGCAGTTGGTGCACTCGTAGACGGGCCCCGGCGTGCCGTGCACGCTCTGCATGTGCGCCTTGAGTATCTGCTTCATCTCGAAGCTGTGGTAGCAGTGCGGACACTGAAAGCCTCGACCTCCGGCCGCAGCGGCAGCGGCGGCGGCGGCAGCGGCAGCAGCAACAGCCGCCGCAGCAGCGGCTGCCGCATGGACGCCGCCATCGCCAGCAGCAGAACCAGCGACTCCTACTCCTCCTCCTACTCCGTTGAGCAGACCAGCTGCCTCGTTGTCGCTGCCCGTTAGCATTGTGGGATCGGGGTCTGAGGGCGTGATTAGCTCTATCTCCGGTATCAATGGCAATGGCATGCCCTCGTCGTCCTCGTCGTCGTCCTCGTCGCCATCATCGGCGGTGGCCAGGCCATGATGGCTGTTGCCATTGGGGAACTTGTTCATGCGCCGCTGCATATACTCCTGCATCAGGCGGATCGAGTTGAAGGGCAGCTGCTCCGCCATTTCGTTATCCTCGTGCGAGGATAACGGCAATGGCTCATCCTGCTCCAGCTGCTGGTCCAGCTCTTCGCTGTGCCCTAGCTCCGGATCCTGCTCCTGCTCGAGCTGCTCGTGCTCGTGCTCGCGCTCGTGCTCCAGCTCCAGCTCCAGCTCCAGCTCTTGCTCCTCCGACAGCTGCTGATGCCCATTGCTCTGGGCGTGTCCATTCTGTGCAGTGGCCTCTTCTGGCATTGCATTCGCCACGCCCCCATCCTCCTCCTCCTCCTCCTCCTGAGCGTTGCCATTGTCCTCCTCCTCCTCCTCTTCCTCCTCATCGTCATCGTCGTCCGAGCTGCTGTTGCTACTGCTGCTGCTGCTGCTGCCACTGCTGCTGCCGCTGCCGCTGTTGCTGTTGCTGTTGCTGCCGCTGCCGCTGCTGCTGTTGCTGTTGCTCTTCGCCTGCTGCCCTCCGCCAGCCGCAGCAGCAGCAGCAGCAGCGTCGTCAGCAATCGTTGCCTCCGGCTCGCTCCTCGGCTCACCCGTGTGACCCTCGATCTTCTTGATCAGCAGCTGCTGCCGATAGAAGTTGTCCGCATCCTCGCACTTCTTCTTGAACAGGCACGCCGAGATCGCCGTCTTGGCACAGCTCACGCACACCTGTTGCGGCAACGTGTCATTCTTGGCGATCTGCAAAATAAATCACAGACAATTAACACAGATTCCCAAATATCCATCAATACTAAAGCTACTCAATGCCATAGGTCCCTTGGTTCCGTTGCCTAAGCTCAGGGAATCACCTCAAGATTAAGTCCTAAGGCGCTAACTATCATCTATGATGTGTCCATAGATACCCATCATCTACGATGAGTATGCCTATAGATTGTTATCCAGTTGCCTAGTTATTCTTATTATACGCAAGTCGTAGTATGGGGGGAAATTGGTCTATTCTTTCTTTCAAATACTAAAAATATACTATAAATACTAATAATATCTATACTTAGAATATTAATACTAAAGATAATACTAAAAATACTAATAAAATACTGATAATACAAAAATTTTAATACACTACTAAATACTATTATTCAAAATAATACTATTGAAAATACTAATACTAAAAATACCGAATAAGAAAAACACAAAGTACCAATGATACTAAATACTGCAATGCCAACAGCACTATAAAACCGCATAATATTGCCTTTGAAACTACAAATTATAATAAAAAAAATACTAAATATATTGAAAAGGCTAAAAATACTAATTATCAAATACTATTAATGCTCATAATACTTATAAAAATACTAAGAATATTAAAAATACTAGACAGACTTATAATAATATTCCAAAAAGTATTCCAAAAATACGAATAATACTGAAAATATTAATACTATAAATACGAATTATGCTAAAAATACTAATAATAGTATAAAATATATAATACTAATAAAATAATACTTTATTAAGCTCATATAAATAATAAAAATACTAAAACAAGAGCAAAAACAATTTAGGAAGGTTCAAAGTTTGAAGCTAAGTAAATATATATGTAGATACATATATAGATATATCTATGCATATCCTATACAAAAAGCCAGTAGTTCTATACATTTAATATGTCTTTGGTGGCTTTTTATGTAGATTTTGGTGTTTATTTGTTTTTTATCGCATATTTATTTTTAGTATTTACGCATTTTATGATTTTACTTAACGAGTTTTTTCATCTTCATCTTCTATTTAATATAATTTTGGGTCGACGAACTAAATCACAATCAATTTGTAAAGCCAAAGGAACAAAAGACCAAGAACAAGAACAAGAAAAAACGATAATAATAAAGAAGGAACGAAACAGAAAAACGTCTCAACAGGTTTTCTATGTGTGTGTGTGTGTGTGTTTTATTATTTAATGAACAAAATAGAAATAATGGAGAATAGGTAGATAGAGGCAGAGGCAGATAGGTACATATAATCATGTTCGTTAAACAGAAACCTTGATATGGAAAAACTGTTTTATTTACACAAGAATTAGCAGAGCTACAAAAATAAATACAAACACACACATACACATACATACAAAGAGGAATACTCAAGTACGCACACACACAGACACATATATACGAGAGAGCGTGTGCGTGTGTGTGTGTGTACGTTCATTTAAAGTATAATAAACGCGATCTGCTTGGCATCTTATATTTCATAATGAAAGAAATATAAGTGCAAAGCAACTGAATAATAAATAATAAAAAGTGTGAGAGAGAGAGAGAGAGATGCTAAGTCGCGCTCAGCGAGAAAACCAGAAAAACATTTCACATTCAGGAAAAATTACAAAAAAAAAAAAAAAAAAAAAAAAAAAAAAACAAATAAGAAAAGCAAAAACAACAGCAAAAATACATGAATGGAATGGAATGGAATGAAATGGAATCAAATCAAAGCACGAAGCACGGCAAGACGACGTCGGCGCTGAGGTGCGAAGCAGTGTGCAGAGAGGAACAAGAGTTCCCGCAGTTCCGTCAGCTGCGTTGTTCCGCCCCCTTTTTGGGTGGCAAAGGGGCCAACGAACGTCTAAGCCGACTCTACGACGACAAACGTAAGTGAATGAGCAGTGAGTGAGTGAGTCGCATGCCGAGAGCGCGGCGCGGCGCGAGCGAGATGGCAACAGGCAAGAGAGCGGCGAGCGCAGTTTTGAGCGCGCGAGAGAGCGCAGATGCGAGCAGCAATAACAGCAACAAAAGCAGCGCAGCGCAGCAGCAGCAGCAGCAGCACAAAATTGTAAAAGAAAAATTTATGGAATTAAACCAAACATATGAATTATACATTCACATGTGCATGTGTGTGTGAGTGTGTGTGTGTGAGAGACGTCAAACAAAAGAAGAAAAATGTACAAGTATGTAAGTGTGCCGTGTGCGTGTGTGAGAGACAGACAAGCATAAGCAGCAATTGAAACGGTAAATTATTTTACAAAAGCAGCAAACGAAAGAAAACTAAACACAAGAAACAGAAGAAAAGAATTATGAACAAATATACATACATACATACGTATGTATAAGATTTCATGGCTAAAAGCCGTATTCACCCTAAATCGTAAATATAGATATCTGTATGTATATATATATATATATATATATATATATATATATATATATATATATATATATATATATATATATATATATATATATATATATATATATATATATATATATATATATATATATATATATATATATATATATATATATATATATATATATATATATATATAATATATGTATGTATGTATGTTTATAATACCAAAAACTAACCGAGCTGAAACTGATCCAAAGAAACAAACAAACAGCAAAAAGAATTACGAACAAAAATAAACACACAAAAGCAAACGAAACGAAACGTTTTTTTTTTTTGGTATTTTTTGCTGTTGTTTTTATTTAATGGGAGTTACTGTGAAAAGATAAAAAATGCTGTGAATTGTGGCTATTCTATGAAATATGTTAATATGAAGTGTGGAGGCTATATAAGATATATGTATGTATGTATATCTATAAAGACTCAATACAGTTATGTATATCCGTTTCGAGCGAAAGAACGACTGAATAGCTGGCTCAACTAGTTGAATCGGTTCATTTGTTCACTGGTTCACTTGGTTCATTGGCCGTTAATACACTAGTTCGCTAGCATAGATGCATAAGCCAGTGTATTTAGCACTAATTCATGAACCAGTTCAAATGAACAATTTTTTTTTTTTAATTTCGAATGATACGCTGATATATGCGTATTCCATTGTATTTAGCACTAGTTCATGAACCAGTTCAAATGAACAAATTAAATTTATCGAAATTTCGAATGATACGCTGTTAAATGAGTCAAAAAAACCCTCATAACTAGTTCAGTTGCATGAATCACTTAAGTGAACTAGTTCAAATGTACTAGTGCTCTCAGCTATTCATATGTATTCATATATATATTGAGCAGATAGAGCTTCGAACTAGTTCACTTAGCATTCTCAAACAAATATCAATTGAACTAGTTCGCCATTTCAACTGAACTAGTTCCAATGAACTAACAATGTAAATTAAGAATTTCTATTGATTTAAGCAAAAATAAATATTACTACAGAATTCACATATTACTGCAGAGTTCACATAAAAGAACTAGTTCACTTTGTTATATATTCGTATATATTTGATACTTGAATAGTTTTCTAAAGATAATGAAGGCAAATTCTAAAAATAGTTTTCTATATATTACTTTTGGTATTCCATAAATTCTATAGATAAAATTCCTAAAAAATAAAAAACCTTTTTCTCTTTTATTCAAATTCTTTCGATTCTTTTTGTGTAGCTTTAGAATTGTACAAAACTCTAATCAGTGTAAAAGAATATTCAAATTGGAATGTATATAAAGAGAGAGAGAGAGAGAGAGAGAGAGAGAGAGAGAGAGAGAGAGAGAGAGATGTATGCATATAGTAGATATAGCACATCTATCTATTCTTTGTAATCAGAGTTTTCGTTTTATTCTTGCTCTATGAGCGCAGCTTTAATTCTTTCGTGATAAAAAGAAGACTGAAAAACAAACCTTGAACTCGAATTAAGTAAATTTGTTTAAAAATTGAAGAAATTAGTGGGGACAGCGAACAGATTCAGCAGTTGGATTCTATTGGATTCTATGGGACATTTCTGATTGGCAGGCTTATGTTATGCGCTATGTTAAGTAACAGTCTGTTCTCTTACCTTAACATCGGCCAATGTTGTGATTTTTTGCCAGAGGGAATCCTCGCCGAATATCGATATCATTTGCATCGAGTTTGTGTGCGAAGTGATGCAGATGCGACATAGTTGTGGATTGCATATCTCGGCGTCCATTTTGATGGAGTATCAGTGGCGAGAGATCAGGATATGCGGCTGGAATAGTTGTGTGATGCGTCGTTTTGGAATGGAAATTCGAATTGGAATCGGAATTGGAATTTGAATTGGAATTGAAATTGTTATTGGAATTGGAATTGTTGCTGAAACTGCAGTCGGCGGAGTTAGAGATGGAGGCGTGAGAGCAGCCAGCCGGCCAGCCAGCCAGCTGCATGCCAGTTGTGCTCCTCTCTAGCGTCGCACTGCCGTTATTTACGTTCCACGTTCCCGCTGCGGCGACGACATTGGACTTCAAAGCGAAACGGCCGAAAAAAAAAAAACGAACACAGCGCAACAACAAAAACAACAACAGCTCAACAAGTGGCTTCCGAATTCGCCGTGTGTGTGTGTGCGTGTGGCGAAATGAGTGTGATGCGTTTTGCCGTTACTCGAGAGGATATTTTTGTATATTTTTGTTTAGTATTTGATTTGATTTGATTTATTCTTCTGGCGACGGGAAAACGTTGACGCGGCTGAAGTGGCGGCGATTTGGGTACTGAAATGGAATGCACAGAACAAGAAACTATTTATTAATAATGAGAGAGTCGGAGAAATATAAAGAAAACAACAACAACAACAACAACAACAAAATACATACGAACAAAAAACAAACGTAGACGAAAACTAAATAAATAAAAGTAAGAAAAGAAACAACAAGAGAGGAAAAAATTGAAATTCAAGAAAATAAAAACACGCACACAATAAACACACACACACGCACGCAGACAGGCAAACAAGCTATCCCCCCCCCCCTCTCTCTCTCTCTCTCGCACACTCTTCCCCTGCCCCTGCTTTGTCACCTTCAAGCGCAACCCAATCTATATATGAGACTCGAGCATTTTTATTATTGTGTAGATTCCAAAAACAACAACAACAACAACGGTAATACAATTCTTACTGTCGTAGCTACACACATACACGCACACACACACACTTACATGCATACGAACTTGATACACACACACACAGAGGCAAACGAAAATAAAATTACACAAAAGAAAACAAGTCAAAACTAAAAAAAAAAACTAAACTTAAAAACATGCACACACACACACACACACACACACACACGCGCGCAGACAGTGAGAAACGAACAAATAAATAATAGCAAAAATCGTAACGAAACGAAATAATAAAATAAACTCTATGAGCCGGATGACTGCTACTACTAAAGGCACGAATGCAAGGGAGGCGGCGGGCGGCGAGGCGGCTGCGAGAGCTGAGGTGAGGTGAGGTTAACCGCCACAGAAACTACAACACGATAAATTCATGTTCTCTCGCGCTCGCTCGCTCGCTCGGGCGCGCTCTCCCACTCTCTTAAGATATCTATGTGTGTGTGTGTGTGTGTGTACGCTTAAAAGGGTAAGCAAGGACAGAGCTCAAGTCGTTGCTGGTGGGAGTGTGTGTGTGTGTGTGAGAGAGAGAGCAGGAGCAGTGGGCTAGCTGCACACACACACACACACACACACACACAAAACTACGCAAAATGCCAAGGGCTTTGCATCCTGAAGTGAACGCAAAGCAAAGCAAAGCAAAGCAGCAAACATCTGCATATTACTTGCGCGATTACAGCGCAAAAAGGAATAAGCTAAAAATTGCCACACACACACATACATACATATGTACATATTTATATTGTAATTTATGCAAGAAAAACAACGAGATAAAGTTGCTAAGCTTTACATATTATTATTGCAGCAAGAATATGTGTATATATTAATCAGCAATATAAATGTGAAACTCTAAATTTGCACTAAAAAATGACAACAAAAAAAATACGCACACTTACAACACCTAATCAAATGCACACAATGATCAACACTGAAATGCCAATGCGAGTTTTTCCAATAGAGCGCGAGGAATGTGAGATTCCTGAACCAGTTCCAGATGACGACAACAACGCGCTTCTTGTGCTATTCAAATGATGGAAATCAAGCGAAACAGCAGCAGCAACAACAACAACTGGCAAATGGCAAAGCCAAATTTCGATGGGATCGCGCTGCTGCGCAGACGAAGACGAAGAAGAAGAAGAAGCAGAAGCAGAAGCTGAAGAAGGAAATCATAAGATCTAGAAACTGCAGTCAGAGTCGCGCAAATAGAAACAAGAAATAAGAACATGCAATAACTACGCAAACGCTTACAGCGACTCACACACACACACACACACACACATGCATAGTTAGAGACACCAGCAACGACCTGGAAACTGGAACTGAAAACCCAACCAATTTGCAATACATATTTGTACGAGCGAGTACTTACATACATACATACATACATACATACGTACAATTCCCGTCTTGTCTGAATATAACTACAATAATATATGTATGTATGTATGTGCACACACGTTAGTATACTTACAAACATAACTATGTACATGTATGGAATATCTGTATAATTTATAAAGACACTCACACACACACACACATGCATAGAGACATTCATAAATATCTACATACATGTGTGTGTGTGTGTGTGAGTTTTTATATGCCCTGCCCGCATATGGAACGTTCAATCGGTAAGTCACCCCCCCCTCCCCCCTCCCTCCACCATCCATCACCTACTGCCAGCCATTAGCATTCATTGTGTTGTCCACAAGAGTCGACTGTGCAAGCTCTTTTGTTTAGAGTTTAAAATAAAATTAAATAAATTGAAACCATAGTAAAGAAAAACAACAACAACAACAATAACAGTAATGAATACAACGTTAACGTCAACATCAACGTCAGCGCTAACGTCGCCGTCGCTGTCGACGTCGCTGTTAATGTTAAAGTCGCTCGCCGCGGTTTACATATGAGGAAATATTACATTTTATAGCAAACATACAAAATGCATGAGCATGGATAATGAAAGAGTAAGAGCGGCGGCCGAGCAGCGCAGCCGGCATACAGTAAGAGCACACACACACACACACACACACACACACGCACAACACTCAAAAGAGAGAGAGAGAGAGAGAGACGAAAGCCTGACTGCTACTAAATAGTAATGGCAGAAAAGTCAAGAAACTCAACATTTGTCTCTTCTTCTTGTAGTTGTTGCTATTTTCTGTTCCTGTTGGCCCGTTCGCTGCTTCAGTGTGCTAAAGTCGTAGTGCCCAGCGGACAACTATTAAAGAAATACAACAACAACAGTAACAACAACAGCAAAGAGACGATGAAAAACAAATACACGCTACTTACACTTACTAGCCCCATACATAACTACAATACACATGCATCTCTCCATATCTCTCGCTCTATCTTACTCGCTCGCCCTCAACCTCTCCCACCCGCTCCCTCGCGCTGTCTTGCTCGCTCGCTGTGTAGCGCACGTACATTTAATACTTAACTCAACCTCCTCTTGTGTCGTCGCCATCGTCGTGTAGTTGGTCTGTGTGCTTTAACTTTGTTTTTTTTTTTTTGTGTTTTTTTTTTTTTTTTTATTTAGCTATTGTACAGTTCCACAGAAAATTTATACAACGCACGGACGGTGAGCGAAGAAGACATAAAGGATGGTGAGCAGAAGGAGGAGCAGCAGTAGGAGGGGGTGGCAAGCAATGGTTCGTACAATTTAATATTTGTGTGAGCATATTTGCGGACACGAGCACATACATACGTACACATAGACCAAAAGAGAGAGGGAGAGAGAGAGGAAAGGCGCTGAAGACTTGAGGAACACACATCGCAAAGAATGAAGACGAAGTTGGCGCACTGTTAGATTTACACACACACACACACATGTGCTGTGTGCCACTCTCTCGCTCTCTCTTTCTCTCTCTTTTCGCGCGTGTGTGTGTGTGCGCACTAGATAAATTCTAAACGCTGTCGTTGACTTAGAAAGTATCTATTGAAAGAAATAGTGCGCGCTGCTGCTTCTTATACCCTGTAACCATAAAATGCGCAAAATTGAGTACAATCAAATTGTGCAAATGTCGAAAGAGGAATGCGAAAAAGCATAAAGATACGCACACACACACACACACACACACAGAGAGAGAGAAAGACAGAGACAGGCAAACAGACAGAGAGTGAGTGAGTGACTCGTTTCCAATTGGAAATTAACATAAATTGGAATTATGCAGAAATTTAGAATTTTAATTTGAAACTTCGCAGAAAAAGTTGCTTTATACTTTTTGCTTTAATTTTTAATTACTTTTTCCACAAAAAATAAAAATAAAGCAAAACATTTTTTAAATATGCAAATCAAACAAAGATAATTGGAACGGGTGATTCCAATTGGAGAGGAGAGATCTGGATTAAAATGAAAATTTGATTTATTTTTGTTATTTAGAGTGAATAAATAATATGTAATAATTATAGATATATAATTAATTTCATGTAACTCTATATACATATCTATGTAAGATTCCCATATATATAGCTATACTCTAGTCTGTCTAGCTACATATACCTTTTCGATCTTCTACTAATTTACAAACTCACGACAATGGGCACACAATCTGTATGATAATTCACATCTACTTGCTATAACAATGGATCCGGAAGAGCAGCTTAAACAGCTATATATATCTATATATGTATGTATGTATGTATGTATCTACATATGATGAGGTAGTTGAAGATACGAAAGAAAACCAACAGCAAGACATACGACAGAAAGAAAGAGAGAATCAGAAATTCAACACCTATAAAAGATACACCTGTGTTTATTCATTGGATTATATATATATAAACACATATACATAGATTAAGATTGAGATTGAGGTACATATACACTACTAAGCTCAGATACACTCATATACATATGTAAAGATATTTGCATGTGCAGTTGCTTTTCCTATATATGTACATATATAGGAATACATATATATACTATATATATACATATATACATGCATATCCTTTATCTGTCTTTGTCCGTCTTCATACCTATAGAACTTTCTATACTCATACCTCTATATATATCTGTATATATCTATATCTATTTGACTATCCACATCCATATCTCTCTCTCTCCCTCTATATATATTACTCGATATATCCGTACATATAGATCTACAACTCTCCATATCTCTATTTCTATTTCTCTCTCTCTCTGGCTATAGCTATAATCATATCTATATCCATATTCGTATCCATATCCTATATACATCGATATATCCTATAAATGTATAGACAAATATATTTATATACTTTTATCTTTATCCATGTCTATAACTCTCCATATCCATGTAGATAAGCGATATATCTACATATTTTTATCTATACCTATGCATATCTATTTGCCTATCTATATCCATAGATCTATTCCTATATCTTTCAATATATCTAAATCCATACATGCACAAAGATCCACCTATAAGTCTCCATATCTCCATATCTCTATCTCTCTATATCTTTTTCTCTCTATATCTCTATATCTCTCTATCTCTCTATCTCTCTATCTCCCTATCTCCCGATCTCCCTATCTCCCTATCTCCCTATCTCCCTATCTCCCTATCTCTCTATCTCTCTATCTCTCTACCTCTCTATCTCTCTATCTCTCTATCTCTCTATCTCTCTATCTCTCTATCTCTCTATCTCTCTATCTCTCTATCTCTCTATCTCTCTATCTCTCTATCTCTCTATCTCTCTATCTCTCTATCTCTCTATCTCTCTATCTCTCTATCTCTCTATCTCTCTATCTCTCTATCTCTCTATCTCTCTATCTCTCTATCTCTATCTCTATCTCTATCTCTATCTCTATCTCTATCTCTATCTCTATCTCTATCTCTATCTCTATCTCTATCTCTATCTCTATCTCCATCTCCATCTCCATCTATATCTATATCTATATCTATATCTATATCTATATCTATATCTATATCTATATCTATATCTATATCTATATCTATATCTCTATCTATATCTATATCCATACATAAAGATATATCTGTAACTCTGCATATCTCTATCTCCAGCTATATCCACATCCTTAACCATATCTCTATCAATAACTATATATATATACATAATAATCATATATCTTGCACCATAAGCAATATACTACATAACTAAACATGCATAAATACATGTGTAAACATTATGCATACATAAATAAATAAACATATATAGATATATACACATATGTATTATATATCCTATATACACTCACATACATATGTATATCGAATGATATTCAATCGCTTGATTGGGGTGGCACTTGCCACCAAATTGTGTAAACATTTTCCGCGTAGCGCACAAAAGGTAACGGAAAATATATGTATATACAGCAAATAAATAACGGCTTCTGTTTCGCGAGAACAACAAGAAATATTGTGAAATTCACAGAAATCGAAAATGGATATATCCCCGCAAATGCAAATCGAATAATGGGAATTAGAGAAAGGGACAGCGAGAGAGAGAGAGAGAGCGAGCTGCATAAGAAAATAAACATATAAAAACAAACAAACACATGCATATGTGTATGTGTGTGTGAGAGAGAGAGAGAGAGAGAGATAGAGAGAGAGAGTATGTAGATTAATATCGTGCACCAACAGTTGGGGGCAAAGGAATGCGCTAAAGCAAGTCGCAAAAATAAACAGCTGCCGATAATGACGATTATGATAAATCCAACGATAATGATGTTGACGATGATGATGATGCAGCCCACGTAGGATGTGCGCAAGGCGAGGCACATCAAATTGAAAGAAGTAGAAGTAGAAGAGAAAGAAGCAGAGCAGCAGAAGACGCATTAGTTAAAGTTGAACAAGGCGAAGAAGAAGAAGAAGAAGCAGCAAACGAAGCAACTCAACAGAGCAGCTGAGTTGGGCGACTAACAAAATACCCTGTAAGCCGAAGCTGTTGGAAATATATATTGAGAGCGATCTGTGAGATTTATAATAATAATAATATATATAAAATACAATTTTATATATTATTTGTACTGATTGCAAGATATTACAAATAAAATAGCATATCTAAAAATATTTATATGTATAAAACTTTATATATATTTATAGCTAATGTTTTAATATTTTTCATATTACATTTGTTCTTACTTGACTTATTTTTATATAATATTTATTTTTATATATTTCAATATTTATTTTTTAATTATTTTCATAATTTTATACATTTTTTAATTTTTGGATTATTTTTATATTTTATTTATTTTTATATATTTTTTTATATACTTTTAAACTATAAATTTATATATATGCTTTTTTTATTTTTAGATTAGTTTTATAGATTTTAAAAAATTATATTTATATTTTATTTATTTTGATATATTTTTATTTTATTTATTTACTTTTTTTAAATAAATATTTTATTTGATTTATTTTTATATATTTCATCTTTATTATTTTTCACAAAATCTCAGTCAACTCTAAACATAAAACCAATATACCCCATTCCATCAGTCGGCCAAAAACACAGGGCATGCGAAATTTAAAGAACAAGCCAAGATGCGTGTGGGCGGTGGGTGTGTGTGAGTGAGTGTTTGCTTAAAGGAAGGTGGATAGAGAGAAAGAGAGAGAGAGAGCCGAGGAGAGAGCAGCAGGAGCACGTAAATATGCTAAAGCGCCAGAGCGAGACGCACGACAAAGTTAAGCAAAGGAAAATAAAAACCAAAACTAGACAAAAACTTGGCAATGGCAACGGCAACGGCAACGGCAACGGCAGTAAAGATAAGCGACAACTCACAACTGAGAAGAACTGAGGAACTGAGAACTAAGAACTGAAAACTGGGAACAGAATAAAGCGCATAAAAAGCAGCAGCAGCAACAACAACAGCAGCAGCAGCAATAACAGCATTCGCATAGACGAGTTTGTGCCAGGCAGGCGAAGAGCGAGGAGCGGGCAATCGAAGAGAGCAAGTAAAAGGGGAGGGGGGCAAACAGTCCAGGCAGCGCCATAAATGATGCCAAACCAGCAAGTCCTCTCACCTATGATATGTATGTGTGTGTGTGTGTGTGTGTGTGTTTGTGTGTGCCTGGCTTTGTATAACTCTACACCCAGTTCTCAGCCCCATCAGCATCATCATCATCGTCATCGTCATCTGCAAACATCATTAATGCAACGCAATGCAAAGCTGTAAACCGCAAGCAACGGCGTTCGCAGAAAAGTCGCAGCGCGAATGCCCTTACACACACAGCACGCAGCAACAACAATAACATAGAAAACATAGAAAGTCAAACAAAGATGGAAAAAAAAAACACACACACACACACATTTTATGCTTTATCTAAGAAGTTATTACTTTATTTGCGCTGCAGCTTGTTCTTGCAAGAGCGAGAGAGAGTGGAGTGAGTTGGGCTTTGGGTGCGAGCGCACGCAGAGCGCAACTAAAAGAGAGCGCAAGAGTGCAATAAATGCAATTACCGCATTGTGTATGTATATATGTGTGTGTGCATAAGCCTGACTGTATGTATCTGTCTTTGACTCTGTGTGCGTGTGTGTATTTGTGCAAGTTTTATAATTTTTCTCTAGTTTAGTATTTTTTTTTTCTACTCTTCGCTACCTTTGCTCTCCTCTGTATGTGTGTGCTGATAAGCAACAGAAACAAGTTACTTAGATCTTATCGGCTTATTTATTTTCTTTATTTTAATAACAAACTAGTCTTTAAATATAAATAAATGTGTACATAGAAATATGTGTGTGTGTGTGTGTGTTTGCTATAAATTATTATTAGCGTATTTGTGCTTCGTTGTGCTGCTTTATGGCTTTGGCTGCCACTACTACTACTGCGACTACTTCTTTTGCCTTTTCTTCTACTTGTTATTTTATGCGTTCACAAAACTTGAGAAGCAACAACAAAAACCGAACGACATTTTCTGTATACGCGCCGACGTCGCAGTCACCGCTGTCAGCGCTGCCCCGTCGTCTTACCGGCCCGCCTGCTCAATTCAGTTGCTGCCGACGTCGCTGCCGCTGCCGCTGCCTGCTGCACTTACTGTTGTTGTTTTATACGTTTTCTTACACATATTTATTTTTCTTTCTTTTTTTTCATATGCATTTTGATATGCGTGTGCGAGTCGACGATGTTTTGCGCGCATGTGTGTGTGTGTGTGTTCGCCTCGGATCAAATTTGTTGAATTGTTTATTTAGTACACTGTCGTTGCTGTTGTTGCGTATATGTGTATATATATGTGTGTGTATGTATATTTTTTCAGTTATTGTTATTATCGTTAGTTGCAGTTGCAACGTTTGCTTTGCTCATTCGCTCGCTCGCTCGCTCGCTCGCTGTAGCTCGTTCGCGCCGTCAATTTGCTGTCTCTTTCATTTTTGGTATTTGTAAATTACATAAATTGTCTTGGACTATAAATTACGGGAAGATTATTATGGATTGCTGTGTGTGTGTGTGAGAGAGCGAGAGAGTACGTGTATGTGTGTGTATGTATATATGTGTGTGTGCATAGGTAGTTGCTGTTGTTGGCTTTGGCTTGGTTCGGTTTTGGTTTCGTTTTGAAGCGAACGCAATAACCACAACAACAACAACAACAATGTATTATTTTTATGCTTTTATAGAGATCTGCATTTAATGATACTCTGTTACAGCTATGCATATGTGTGTGTGTGTGTGGGGCTGGAAATGGATATGGTTATGTTAAATAGCAAGTTTTGCATGTGTCGTAAAATGCCAAGCGATGTTTTTGCTGCTGCTGCTGCTGCTGCCAGCCGCAGACAAAGGCAGGGCAAAGGATCATTAAAAGATGCCTTTGAGTGTGCGCCTTTTACAGCCGCTGCCGCTGCTGCAGTCTTATCGGCCCAACTAGATTTCCAATTGGGATGACAGCGCAGAGCTGAGACCTCTGTCTCTCTCGCTCGCACACACATGTGTATGTGCATTCCAATGGATTCCAATTGGTTGCATTAGATATGCGCTGACAGCTGCGCCTGATTAATCGATTATATTAATCGATGCCTAGCCTAAATGTCAATTTGCCAGTGTATGTGTGTGTGTGTCCGTTAGATTTAGAAGACGTGACAAAATGGCGCAATGTAAGAAAGTTATTATCTAGAGGTCATTAAACTGAAGCAAAAATAGATAAAGAGAGAGAGAGAGAGAGAGAGAGAGAGAGAGAGAGAGAGAGAGAGAGAGAGAGAGAGAAATAGAGAGAAAAGCGAAAAATATATGTACATAAGAATTATATTGAATTATAGCAATTGAAATTGAAAACTATTTATAGCAATTATTAAATCTAATTAAATTCATACCTGTCTCTCTCTCTCTCTCTCTCTCTCTCCCACTCTCTATAAATATCTATGAGAACAATAAACAAATACATACGCACAGCAATACTCTTAACATTATCAACGTAATCTCTGCCGCATGCTAAAGCACAAACAAACACACACACACACACTCAAACGTATACGCACACATACGCACGCACTGATTTAACGTAACTATTCCAGTGGCTCAGCTCAAGTGAACATAGTTAATGGCAAACAACAATAAGAACTAGGCGAAAGAGACAGCCAGATACAGCCGCAACAGCTCACACACACACACACACACACACACACACTCATACACGCACACATTCATGTATACAAGCAGTAATAATAACAATAAATAAATTGAAGAGTTAAACTAATAACGAAATATGCACACACACACACACATAGACACACATTTATATCTATAACTCAATATAGTGTTTGTATGTAAAGTAAACGTAACACACACACATAGTCGCGCGCATATATTAAATACATACATACCTTTATTTAGTCGAAATTGCTATTTATTTTCTTCTTCTTCTTCTACGACTACTTTGCCGTGCCTATGCTGCCACTGCCGCTGCCGCTGCCTCTGCCGACGCTGCTGCTGTTGTTATTGTTATTATTGCTGCTGCTACTTCGCCGTTTCTTTTTACTTGTTAGTTTTTCACACAAGCAGAGAATCCAATTGGAATGTGTAAAGTTGCTTTTTATTGTTCATGTTCGTTTCGTATATATGTATGTATGTATGTTTGTTCGTATGCATATATTGATATTCATATATTAAAATTTATTTCTTTTAGCTGCTTACATAAATTTTTGTTGATTTGTTCTTTTCTTCTTTTCTTTTCTCTTTTCACCTGCACTTTGCCGAATTTTCACATTTCGTTAGCAATTTTCAAAAAAATAACAGTAAAAAAAACAATTGATTTGATTTAAATAAATATATACATATGTATGTGTTTAGCGCACGCCCACAAACTTGAATGAATTTTCACGAAACGGTTTTAAACACAATTCAAAAAAAAAAATAATGCGCTGTTGCTGATGATTACAGTTATGTTCAGTTGTTTTGAAGTCAATTTACGCAAACTGCGACGCAGCGCAGCGCTAAACATAAGACGTCCGCTCACGGCAAATATCTGACAAGACAAAACAAAAGAATCAAAAACACAAAAAAACCCAACACCAAAAACATCAGCACATGACAAATGCACTGACAAGGTGGGACGGCGCTCCAACCAGTTTAGCAGCGCGCTCTGAGAGCGACATACATGTGCAGCTTGTGACGTCACAACCACTTAGCTTTTTCATAGAGTATAATAAAAACCAAGAAATTCAGTAATGTACACCCATGTTTAATTTTTTCCCGTCTAACAATAAAAAGTATATGGTTTATACTATATAATTTAATTAACAACAATATTATTTTGCGAAATATTTAGTTTCTGACGTCAACGTGACGATTAGCTCTTGCCATACCTTTTCACTACAAGAACAGCTTTTAACATTGTAATGTTAGCGCGCTTTTGCACTAAAATAATGTTAAATTGCTGTTATACTCATTTGGTGCTGTTTGCAATACAAAATCTAAGTATCGATATGCTAGAATTGCACGATAGCATAAAATCGATTGGCAGTTTTAACAGTTTTATGTTAGGAATGATAGATTTGTGTAAATTAAATTTGGCCAAAGGAAATAAATGAAATGAAATTGAAAATAAACAATATTTCAATTCATAATATGAATAAATATATTTTGTAAATTTATGAATATTAGAATCAAATGATACATAATAATATGTACATAAGTGATGTGCTTTTAATTAAATGATTTTCTTCATTAAAATATATATTTATATATGTATATATTATTACACAAGTGTTTCGTTTGTCAATTTATGATAATTATTTTTGAAAATTGTTGCTATCGATTTGCGTTTACCAATACAGCTCTGTGTGTGTGTGTTGCGCTGCAACCATGCCGGCTAGCTTTTGACAATTGGAATATAGCGCTGGCACTCGCCCCGCGTCCCGCCAGCCCAATCAGAAATGCCAACAACTGGAAGTCAGCGCTTTGAGCATAACAGAGCCAAAATGAGTAAACCGCACTTCCATGCGAATTATTCGGTGCATGCGTGTTCGTCCGTGTGTGCGTGTATATCGTGGAAATTGTGACTTCCAATCAGAATTTGGAAGTTTCGTTTTTTTCCATATTGATTAGTTATATGTCGCTTTTGTTGTTTACTCGCCACATTGTTTTTTCGAGCCGTCTCCTCGCCTCAGGTGTGTGTGTGTGTATTGCGCGCGCGAAAAAAAAAATCTACGCAAAAAAATAAATATTAGAAAAATACAGAGCGAGAAAGCAAGAGCGAGACAGCGCTAGCTAGCAAGTGTGTGTGTGTGCGTGCGTGCGTGTGAGCAAGGAGGAGGAGGAGGAGGAAGAAGAGGCAACGAAAGAAAAAAGAAAAGAAAGAAGCAAAAGAAACCGTTTTGGGCGCCATCCAGAGCAGATCTAGCATATCCAGCCATCGATAACTAAACACCCTCTCCGATGTCCGCGGGTGTGGGTGGCGGCGGAGGCAGCATAACGACAGATCACCACAGCCGCTTGTATTTCCTGAACTCGCCGACGGCGCCGCTGACCGCACGCGACTCGTTCTTCATAAAGCCGGAATACCTCAGCTATGAGAATCCCATGCATCACCTATACCCCAGCAATCGTGGCCTAATCGAATACAATAACTACACGAGCGTTGCGGCCGCGGCTGCGGCGAGTGCGAGCACAGGTGTTGCTGCTGCGGCGGCTGCTGCGGCGGCTGCGGCTGCTGTTAACAGCAACAGCAACAACAACAACAACAACAACAACAGTGGCAACAATAACAGCAACAACACGCCCAGTAACAACAACAACAATTCTGCCAACAACAACAACAATAGCAGCAGCAGCAGCAGCGCGCGCGGCGACAACAGCAACTTCCAGCAGCAACACACGCAACAGCAGCAACATCCGTCGCAACAGCAACACACGCAGCAGCAGCAGCAGCAGCAACATCCACAGCAGCAACAGCATCCACAGCAGCAACAACACCCACAGCAACAACATCCACAACAACAACAGCAGCAGCAGCAGCAGCAACAACAACCGCATCCATTGCATCAACATTTGTCCACCGGCCTCGTCGTCACCGGCGTCGCACTTGGCCACCAGTCGTCGCGGGCGCAGAAGGCCGCCAGGCGGCGCAGCAACGAGTCGATTGAGGCGCGCGAACGTCGACTGGAACGGAACGCGGCGAGAATGCGGGATAAGCGATCGAAGGAGTCGGAGGCGGAGTACCGGCTGCGCCTGGCCAAGAACGCGGAGGCGAATCGCGTGCGCAGGCAGAACGAAAACGAAGTACAAAGAACCCTAAGACTGATGAAGAACGCCGCCAGGCAGCGGTTGAGGCGCGCCAGCGAGTCGAGCGATGAGCGCAAGAAGCGTCTGGCCAAGGCGGCCGAGCGGATGCGCGTCTCGCGTGCCAGTGCGCCCAAGGTGATCAAGCCGCCGCTCGAGGATCGCCTGAAGGGCTACTAAACAGCATCAGATCCAATCAGATATCCAATCAGACACACACACACACACGCATGTACACATACAGGAATATGCCTGGCGCGCTACTCCAATCAGAGCGCATCCATGGGAAGCTTGTGAAGCGGGCTTCAGCAAGTAAAGTGCACACATGAACAGATACACAAACACACACACAAACACAAACACACATACAGGCAGACACAGAATCTAATCAAATGGTATCTAATCAGAGATGTGCAAGCAGCAACACACACACACACACACACAGTAGCAGCAGCATGCAGAAGAAAGCAGAAGAAGAAGCAGTGCAAGCAGTACACATGTGTGTGTGTGTGTGTGAGAGAGAGAGAGAGAGAGAGCAGAACAGAACGTATAAGAACAGAAGAGAAAGAGGAAGCAGCAGCAGAAATATATATATACATACATATAAATATATAACACAACAACAAAACAGCTATAAATAATATACATATATATATATACATATATTGTATACATAAAAAGAAAAAACAAATGGAAACAACATATAACATTTACATAGAAATGACTAAAAAGGAGGAAAAAACAAAAAAAAGAAGAAAAAAACAAAAATTAATAAGTAAAATGAGAATAGGAGCAAAAACAGCCGCAAAACACTTAAATATAAATAAAAAATAATAATAATAATAAAACGAGGCACTTTTTTTTGGCAGCAAAAATAAGTGTGAGAAAAAAATATTTTTTTTTTATAAGTTAAAATTAACAAGAAAAAAAATGAAGTAAAAGCAAATGAAAAGCAAATGAAAACAAAACAAAAAAAAAAGTATTTTTATAATGCATGCATTATATTCTTACAATATATATATACATATGTGCATACATACATACATACACACATGGCATGCACTGTATGTGCGTGCGTGTGTGTATGTATATATATATATATATATACATATATAGAAATAGTTATATATACATACACAAAAACACAGAATAATATATAGATACACACACACCCACACACACACATGAACACGAAGCAGCACACAGCAACAGCAAAGCCCAAAAAGCGAAAATGCAAAAAGCAGCAACAAAAATTAACTTCAACCCCATACGAACACATACACACACGCACACATGCTCACATATGTATGTACACGCACGCACGCAGGCACACACACACATACACATACACATACACATAGTTCTTTGCATACAGGGTGACTCATGCGCTGGCTAATTGCAGCGTGCGACGCATCAAATTGTCTTCTAACTGAATTTTAAGCAACACACACACACACGCGCACATTTTGTTTATCTCGCTGGCTGCAACAGGTGCGCCCCCTGGCGTACAATTGTGCAAGCTGCCACGTTTCATATTTGCAATCAACAGACAAAAACAAAAACAAACGGTAAAATTGCTAAGCAAAGCGAAAATAAAACAAATATCAAAACAAAGCAACCCTGTGTGTGTGTGTGTGTGTGTGCGTGTGTGTGTGGCGCCACATGTGTATAAACAATTGATGCAGGATTATTTATGGTATACATACATACACACACATGCATACACACACACACTCACACATATATATGGCATATTGTTATAGCAACAGAATTATCTCCCCCCCCCCCTCCACCACAACACAACTGCTATGAGTAAAGAAAAACCTTTCAAAAACAAACAAAAAAATGCAAAAAAAAATTAAAGGCAAAATTAAAAAAGTATATATATATAAATTTATATACATATATAATATATATGTAACGTACCACTTAAGTTCTAGTCGAAATTTCAATTGTTTTTTTATTATTCTTCTTTTTAATAACTAACCCCCACTACCCTCTCCCCGCACACACACACACACACACACACATACATACACACACACACGCATAAAGAAAATTGTTTTGATGTAAACTTATGAAAGAAATATTTTATGTAATTGTAATATTCTATGTACAAGAACAACAACAACACTCAAAACCAACACAAGAAGCAAACGAAAAACAAAATGAATACTTGAATAAAGTTGCATTCACAATTTTTAAATGAAACGCGCATTTTTATTGCGATCCTCGCAACAGGGGGCACGGCATTTGGCTGCTGATTTGAATGTGCGCGCGCTTTTTCGCGCTTATCGCCGTCTATCGAAATTGCGCGCAAACGCTGTTCGATAGTTTTCGTTTTGTTTCTCTCTTATGGGCTCTGTTTGGGCATCGCGTTTATCGCCTGATGCTACATGTATACATACACACACCTACACATCCAGTTTCCAACATTCCAGTTGTATTTATTTTTTAATGTGTTGTTGTGTGCGTTGGTACAGAAAACGGCGGAGCATTTCACTCGCCGGACAATTTTAGCGCGTTTTTTGTACACATTCGGGAAAACAAACGGAAAACGGGAAAACAATTGAGGAAAAGTGAAACGCAAGCGATTCTCGCCAAATTGAACAATTGTTAAATATGGGAAACTAAATATATATATATATATATATATATATACACGCATATACATACAGACATATATCTATATATAAATACATGTATATATGTATGTATATACATATGTAGAGAGACTGTAGTCGAGTAGTA